>JADLZK010008658.1:0-147020 GCA_015847255.1 Hyparrhenia diplandra
TGATTTGTATCATGGTGTTGTTTTTCTCATTCTGTGCTAGCAACTTGCAATTACTTTTCGTTAGGATGATTACGTGGAATGGCAGCTCCACAAATATTACGTAAACACGGTTTTCTATACTGTCACATGGAGGTATTCTCTCTTTAGGGGAAATTAACTCTTAAGATGCAGAGTTCCCGCAACTTTCACCCCAGCTACGTCACTGAAATTAATTTTGGCCGCCGGATCCTCCCATGGATGGTCGCGGCAGCATCTTGCTACTGTGCCGTGCCGAGTATATAATGGACCCCCTCGTCTCCGTGAGTATATGAGGTCAGTTGTTTTTAATCTTCGATTCGATCAGGGAATTATAAGAACTACTTATGTATACTTTTTCCAAAATCGAAACAGCTATCACTTATGATCACATTATTCTAGAGTTGGCTACACTTGCTAATTTTGAAGACTGTTATTTTACTGTGTTGACAATTGGCACTGCACTATCAGCAAAACTTAGAAGTTGGTTATCGCATTCAACCACCAGAATACCCACTATTATTGGATTCGGTATTCGTAATTAAGAAATGATATGAAAAGGGCAACTGTGTAGTTGTGCTAGAAATTAGAGACAAATTATGCCCAATACACTAAGAATTTGCAAGTCCTAGAAGTATCAGGCCCCTACGTCATCCTTTCGCTGCGCCAAATCCTGAGGATATGAATGATCTACCATCAGCTCGTGCTCTGGCTTATGACATGATTTACAATGGTGTCGAGGTACATCCTGTTTTTATCTTGATATATTGTCTTATAATCCGATTGAGTCTTATGATGCACCCTCAAGTTCAAGATCGCTACTGAGTTTAGTTATTTATGTTTTTCATGTATGATATTTATTAACAAATAGTCATACCTTCACATACATGCCAGCATCATCCAGGCTCCAGCATGTTTCAGAAAAAAAAAAAAAACTAATACTATCACAAAATAGAAAAATTAGTATAATGTCTCAGAGATACTATGATTGTATGGAACTAAAGCCATATTCTGTGCTTATAGATACTCTAATCATGTTCAAGGTTTCATAGAGCCAATAACATTGTAAGTAGCTTATATGGTGATCATCAACCCAGCCAATTTATTATGCTATAGAAATTTTGATAGTTCTGAACATCTGATGGAATGTCTTTCTAATCACTTGAGCTTTAACTGACTATGTAATCAAGGTTATTGTGTGTACTGCTCTTCAGGAATATTGTTATGTATTTTGATGATGATAAGTCTTCTAAAAGGTCCATTTTGCAGACCTTTTTACTTCCTTTTTAACTCAATCCCGCAGCTGCTGTTTGCTAGGTGCTCAGGTCTTTGTCGGGCCCTTCGTCGGCGTCTAGCACCCAACAGGTATGGCCACACTTCTCTTCCCTCCATGCCATGTGAAACCTAACACCTGAACCCTTGCTATATTTGTATTCAGATTGTTCTAATTACAAGTATACATGTATCTGTTTGTTTTGATCTGCTTTCCTGAATGTTCTAGCCCTTGCTCCTCATGCTCCCTACCTTGGTGTGCTTTGTAGAACAGTTCTTTGTATACCCATATAAATTTATAACTGTTCCAAAATGTCAAGCATTGGCCCTGTCATTATAGAATGAGATGAGAAGAGTAAATCAAATGTGGCTGGTACATGACTACCTATGTAGTACATGACTGCTGGTGCGTGGAAAAAATAGTGCTAAACTTGTTGATAAATATGGTCTGAGAATATAAATTTATAACTCTTCCAAAACGTCAAGCATCAGCCCTGTCATTATAGAATGAGATGAGAAGAGTAAATCAAACGTGGCTGCTACATGACTACCTATGTAGTAAATGACTACCTATGTAGTACATGACTGCTGGTGCATGGAAAAAACAATGCTAAACTTCTTGATAAATATGGTCCGATAATGTGCTTATGCTATTTTTGACTATAGGGATTGTCACTACCTATTAAATCAACCAATTCTTAAATACGAGTAGTAACAACATAGGAAACATATCCTTAATGTGATGTGCAATAGGATTCTGCTATCTGCTTTTCGGTGTTGCCTTGAATTTTTAGCCATGTAGCTTCTTACAGTTGCCTTCTGCTGTTGTTATTTTCAGGTTCTCCTCTTCGTAAATTTGGAACATAAGGCATGTCTCTACTCAAGAAATTGAATTGACATTGTGATCAATAGGTGCAACTCAGTTTCTTTATCACTTCAGTTCATTAACATTAAGCTATATGTCCATCCTTGTTTGTTCTCTCATTCATCAGGTTGGTGTTGGATTAAACAACCATAGAGATGCCAACGCTAAACTTTTACAATAGTTTATTTGCAATGACTTGGTTTAACACCGCAGTGGAGATTGCAGAACAGGAGACCCACCGACAGTGTGTTGTGCTTCTTATAATGCTTAGTTTCTGGAAAAGTAGTAAAGAGTAAGAGAGGATACACATTTGTGATGAACTGGTTTTGTATGAGAAACAGTTGTATGGAAACTCAAAATAAAGTAATTTCTACGGTTGTAATTGTCACGCTGCCTCTGACTTGGGCGAAGTATTTGCTGGTATCTGCTGATGTGATTTTGCTATTGCCGCCGTTTGTGGTATGGCTCATGAGCTTATCCTTTAACCTTTACTTTCTGATTCCGACTTTCTTTGGACCGAGCCTTGAGACCTGGCTTCCCTGATAGCAGTTGTTTTGTCTGTCGAATGTTATGAGTAGTTGTTGCTTGTTACATGACCCTTGCACTACCAGAATCAAAACACGCTGCGTTTTTCTGTCTGGATGGATCAAAAAAATCTGATCGTGTTTGTGTTACAGGTACTGTGTTGCTCGGTTGATGGCGACACGGCAGCTATCTAGAACCGACTTTAAGTTATCAAAATCAAACTGAAATCACGATCAACCAGCCAAACGCCTCAAAACAGTGACAGCAAACTCTTCACGGATAACAAAGTCGCAAGCAGTCGACATAAAATAAAAATAAAAATAGAAGTTGATTCAAGGCTACCTAGATGGGCCTAATTCAGTACACATGGGCTGGGCATGTATGTGCACATAGAGGCCCGAAACATTAGGTAGCCCTAACTCGCGCCGCTATAAAAAGGGCAACCCCGGCCGCCGCGGTTAGGGTTTATCTCACGCCGCAACCTCCCTCGAGCTCGAGCAAAGTAGAAAGGTGGAAGCGGCGCCGGCGGCGGAGCGGAGATGTCGGAGGGGAAGCGCGGCGCCGGCACCCGCAAGGACGAGGTGGTGACCCGCGAGTACACCATCAACCTCCACAAGCGTCTCCATGGATGGTATTGCCCCAACCTTCTTTTCCATTCCCAAGCTTTGCGGTAGTAGCAGAGTAGATCGGGTAGATCCGCGTGTTGAGAGCATAACGTTGTTCTTATATGTGAGATGCTGGTGCGGAGGGTTGCGGCCTGTGAGCACTATGTGGGCTTGCGATATGGTTGATACACCTGATTGGATCCAGTATCCTTTACCAGCTAGAGCACACTCGGGATCTCCTGACCGAGCGGGAATACCTTCTAGTTGATCTTGCTCTTGTATCTGATCCCACATTTATCTCGCGTTTGACTTCTTGATTTGCTCTGTGAGTAGTGGCATGTGTCATTTTGCTTTATGGGTGCCGTTCGATTAGGTGCTACCCGGGTATAGTCAGGTGCCTGCCTAATTTCTTTTGGCTGAACACAGTTACATGCCCGGGATATGCAATCTGCTCATCGTTACACGTATTGCTTCTCGTAATGCTCCTATGTGTTCCATTTGGGCGGTATATTTTTCTACCATAATAGGTATCACATCTATAGTTTCATTGAGTCTAGTATTTTGTAGATGTATGATGCAGTAATATGTTTTGCATTGTCCGGTCATAGTCAGGTATCTGTCCTATACAATCCTGTGGTTGATACAGTTACATGACTGGTGCACAGATGTCACTCATCGTTATTCATGATGCCTTGTGCTGTCATGTGTTACATCTGAGTGCTACATCCATTTATGAGTGCTCTAAATTGCTCTTGTATAACAATTTTGTCCACTATAGGTTAGAAGTTCCATGTGATTGAATATTATGGTTGCAATGTATTGTGGTCCGGACATAGTCAGGTATCTGTCGAAAGCAATGCTGTGGTTGATACAGTTACATGTCCGGTACAAAGATGTCATTCATCGTTACACATGTTGCCTTAACATGCTGTCATGTGTTCCATTTGGGTGCTACATGCATATTGCAGAAGTACAATATCTAGATATTACCCTACCTTCATTATTTGTTGAGTATCTTTTTCAACTCTTAAAATTCTTTAATGTGCTGTATCACAATTCAGGATTTAACTTATCTTTCAGTTTAGTGATCATTAATCAATCTACAATTGTATACAGCACCTTCAAGAAGAAGGCACCAAATGCCATCAAGGAGATCAGGAAGTTTGCTCAGAAGGCCATGGGTACTACTGATGTCAGGATCGACGTGAAGCTCAACAAGCACATCTGGAGCAGTGGTATCCGGAGTGTTCCCAGGAGAGTCCGTGTCAGAATTGCTCGCAAGAGGAACGACGAGGAAGACGCTAAGGAGGAACTCTACTCTTTGGTCACAGTTGCTGAGATCCCTCCCGAGGGTCTCAAAGGTTTGGGAACTAAGGTTGTTGAGGATGAGGATTAAGTTCTCTATGGATTCAATCACCTAGCACTTAATGCATACCATGAGAGCAAATTTAAGAATGCTGCTTCAGATTATTGTTATCTACTGTCGATGACTTATGTAATAGAAGATTCGAAACTTTGCTCCTTTCAAGTGCTTGAAATTTTGACTGCTATGCCAAATCTGGTACCCTACCTGTTCTTCCCTGGCTATCTCTCAATCTATGCTTTGTACAACATATTGTGTCCACCTTTGTTTCTGAATTCTAAAGCACGACAGTTTGGTCTCCTTTTTTGTTACCCTTAGATGATGGGTGGGAAAAGGAGCATCCCCTCTCCTATATCTCGGTTGCAAAAATAAATGTTTCGAGCTTCACATGTACAGTGGCCTCATTTACAGAATGTGGTCCATCTCCAGTATGCTGTTCGCATTATTTGGAAGGTAGCCAATTAACTGGCATACAATCGGTATCCTGATACCAAATAAGGTCGGGTATGCAGCATAGTCAGTACCAGATCAAGATTGCAGCCGGATGCGACGGCGAAAGGGCCAAAAAGCCTGCCACTACATTTGCACAGGAATAGGTTTACAGGGGGAAAAAACTAGAGCAATGTTCAATGAATTGTGAATTTGATTTGTTTATTTATCAACTCTCCTGCGTATTCAACTTAACACTAATATTGCTTGGCATTTGGCAATGCTGTGATAAATTAGCAGCTTAATCCTTTCATAGTTTAACATCTAAACGCTGATAAAATATCTCACATGAGAAGAAATACATAGTTGGAGGGTAGCAGGTCTGCCAGACTAATGGGTAAGTAATCCAATCAACAAATGACCAAGGTGAAGTGAGTTGTAGGTAAATAAGGTCAATACAGCAAGAAATCTCTCAAAGAACAGTCCAGACAAATTACAGCTGTAAGTCTGCTTATGCTATTTCTTTAGAGAATATCCAGAACTACAACTACAAAATGATGAAGAAACACTGGAGTTGGATTACAGATACTGAAACTTATCATGGACATGCAGCATCATATTAGCTCTGCAAACATAGGGCATCCGACCCATAAACACTTTGGATTACAGAAGTAAAATAACAGTGATGAAACCCATCAGGATATCTAAAGAAAACAAAACATGGAGGTGGTGACCAGATGAATTTCATTAGTGGATTGACTGTAAATGAATCCATGACTAAAAAGAATATTCCTTCCTTCCAAGTTCAATATCTTTTGCTTTAGTCAGTTGCTATCTCCATGTGCAGATATTGTACAGCCTATATTTTGTGAACCAACATCAAAGCAAAACCTCTCACCAGAAATCCTCACAAGAACATTGACCATCCTTGAAATGATGGAACCGATACAAGTCTCGAACAACAATCTCCCGATCTGTGGCTCGGGTTATAAACTTGATTGCCTCATGGCAGTCCTCACAAACACGCAGATTCTTGAAGATCCGAAGTGGTGTCCCAACAGGGGTGCTGATGATCCCAAATGCAATAGCAAGTTTCTCACTGTGGAACTTCAGAGATGTTTCTCTCTGTTCCTCCTCGATATCGTGTACAACAAGATCAGTTCTACTTGTGTACCCCATTTCCTTCAGCCTCTCCATTAGCTTCTCCAAGCACGCATAAATTTCAGCCGATCTCGGGTGAGACACGTCAATGCAACAAATCTATGCACAGCATTTTTCAGATGGATCCATGATTGACCTGGCTGCTTCTGGACTCTCCTTTCCTTCATTGAACTTCTGAGCTTGAAAGTGTCAAGCCATTTGTTGTTGGTGGCATACATGTTTGACATCAGAACATATGATCCAGCATCACATTGTTCTAGTTGAACCAACTTTTCAGAAGAAAAATTTTGCATAATCAATGTGCTTGTGAAGTCGACAAGCTGACAGCAAAGTCTTCCAAACAATAGCTTCATGACTGATCTTGTTTTCCTCAATGAAATTCTTTGCTTTGTCAAGTAGCCCAGCTCGTCCGTAAAGATCAACCATGCAATTGTAGTGCTCAGTGCTTGGAACAATTCCATACTCTTCCTGCATAAGGTTGAAGTAGTGGTATCCCTCGCTGACCAATCCACTATGGCTACAAGCAGATAGAACAGAGACAAGGGTTATCTCATTTGGCGTGATATTTTCAGCCTTCATTCTGCTGAAGATCTCTAATGCCATTCTTCCTTGCCCGTGTGTTGCATAGGAGCACAGCATTGTAGTCCAGAGAGCAACATTCTTGTCCAGAGCACTTTCGAATATCCTGCAAGCATCTTCAAGGCTACCACATTTTGAATACATGTCAACGATGGCAGACGCTAATGGTGCATCAAATCTGTGACCCAGCTTCTCAACAAATCCATGCACTTGCCTGCCTTGCTCAACCATCCCTGCATTTGCACAGGCAGCAGCCACACTAGTGAGGATGAACTGCCCAGCAGGAATTCCTTCACGCAGCATCCTGCGGAAGAACTCAAGAGCCTCCTCCTCCCTGCCATTCTGGACATACCCAGCAACCATCGTGCTCCACGCAAATTGTATGTCCTCTGTAAACTGTGACCAGCGATCAAAGATTGACCGAGCAGCCTCCATTTCCCCACACTTGCAGTACATGTCCATAAGAGAGCAGCCGACAAACGGATCCTCCTCCAAGACAGCCACCACCACACGACCATGGAGCTGCCGGCCTAGGTCCCACAATGAAAGCAAGCCAGCCAAGGCAAACGCCATGGGTAAGTGTAGTTACTAAACACAACTCCAGCTCTCACCATTTGCCGCAATCGATCCAGCGCCTCAGTGACACGCCCATGCCGCATAAGCCCGCTGATGATCGTGTTCCAGCTCGAAACGTCCCTCAACGACGATTCATCGAACAGCTGCATTGCCCCCACAACGTCGCCGTCCTGCAGACACGCCCTGATCACAATGTTCCAGGACGTTGCGTCCTTCTGGGCCATCGCCCCAAACGCCCTCCTGGCGCGCCCATGGTGGCCGCACTTGGCGTACATGTCGAGGGATCGCATTGCAGAGCACCACGTCCGGACACACGCCGCTCCGCAGAATCCACCCATGGATGCGCCTGCCGTACTCGACGTCGCCGAGCCCCGCGCAGCACCGGAGGACGCCTGCGAGCACAAAGGCGTTCGGCACTGTCACACCGCTGCATCCGTCCAGCATCTCCGCGAATGCGCGCATGCCGTCCGCATGCCGGCCTTCGCGCGCGCAGCCGGAGATGATGGATGTCCACTCAGGCAAGCTCCGCGTAGGCGTTCTGTCGAACACCCTGCGCGCGTTGTGTAGGCCACGGGGTTTTACCCAGGAGGACGGGACACAACCGCGCACGCGATGTCTTCGATGTGTCTCAGACGAGGCCTTTTTTAACTGCGCAGGCCTTCGGTAGGAGCCCAGCGCAGGAAGGAAACATGAAGAAAGTCTGCGGCGGCGAGAGCAGTGCGGCTGCGGCGGCGGCAGCTTTCCTAGCCGCCTGAGCCATCAGAGAACGCGGTTCCGTTCGTTCTCCGGGCCGTCGAAAAGGTAAGGTGGCAGTCGCATTTGCACCTCCCCAGCTCACGCACGACCAAGCGCGAGCGCGGAGGCCGGGAGGACGGCGACGGAAGCGATAGTCTGGCCGTCTGGGAGAGCAGCGGGCGGGCGGGCTGGCCGTTCTCAGAAAGAGCCCATGCGACCGCAGAGGAAGCTGGTCGTTGGGCAGGAAGAGGCCGAGGAGGCGGCCGGGCAAAATTGAAGGAGTTCATCTGTAAAATTGGATTTGGAGGGTCTTTTGCCTCTCTGATACTCCTATGTGCTTGGCCGGGCAAAATTCGTATGTGCTCCTATGTACTAATCACTATTTTTTTAACAAAAGGTATTGATAAGATGAATGTAAAATGTCAACAAAGCGTCTTAGAGCGCCCCAAGCCCCCAACAGTTCATTTTTCATTTTGTAGCTATCGATTTTTTTTTCCTCATTTGCGAGAAAAATTAATGTTCACCCTGTTATTATGATTATTATTCTAAGTTAAACACTTTTAATTGTAGCCAAGTCTATAAAATGCACTAACACATACAAATAGTTTTATTAATTTTTCCATGAAATGTATCTTATATTGCATCTATTTCACCTTGTAGATGGTAATACATTTTCTAAAAGTTTGGTCACAACAGATATCAACAAGGTGGATAACTCAACAATATTTCAGCACGGTTTGTCAAGTTTGGCCCCATATCTCGGTTGCAAAAATAAATGTCATCATCCATCGTAGTAACAATAAATGTCATCATCCATCCAGGAACGCCACAACTTAAGCAAACCAAGACGAATCTAGATTCAATTAAACATATCATCTCATCCTATGTTAATTTGAGAAACACCCTGGTATGATGCTAGATTATCCATCACCCCACTTCAACTACAAAGTTCAGTGCATTTCCCAAGGCACAGAAACACAAGCAAAAGGGATGCTCTAGAATCTCATGGTCTAACATGACCTAACATTATCCACCAGAGTTCAAAACTCCTCCATAACCAATATTGCCTTCATTTCAAAAAAGAACATTTCTGTATAACATTAGATGTACTTGCTTTCCCAGGGCATAATATCAGGGAAAACAAATGCAAAAGGATCAATCATCATCTTTCTTTGGCTTACGGTAGGTTTACTCAATGTGCTTTGCCAGAAAAACATATGTGTTGAATAGCTTCTTGACTTTCAGAACATTGTAGTTCTGAGCTACATCGATGCCACATCCCATTACCACCAAGAGAGTGAAGCTGCCCCTGAATAACCCCATTGCAATAAAACCTGGTACCAAGATTAAAACAATCATCGAGTCAAAAAAGATTAAAACAATCATGTACACCAAGAAATATGATTCCAATGCAAAATATAAATGACTACTAAAAAGCAGAACACGACTAAAAATGGTTGGGACACCATATTGGTTGTCCAAAGTGTCACAAAATAATATTTATGTACACCCAGAAATATGATTCCAATACAAAACATAAATGATTACTAAAAAGCACAACACAACTAAAAATGGTTGGGATCATAAGCATGAAACACCATGTTGATTGTCCAAGGTGTCACAAAATGATATTGCTGTCCAAAATAGCAAGCTGTTCAAGCTATCATGGTGACAGTTATAGTGTCTCCAATGAAACTAGCAACATAGCCCATCCATCAGACATGCAAAGTTTATCTTCAATGAAACGCAAAACTATACCTGCAAGCACAAATTTCACTACATCTCCTAATTAGAGACACAATTAAAACATAAGCCGTCAGACCGCCATTTTCTATTCATGGGTTAACACAACAAGATGCAAAGACAAGGAATCTTCTGGCAGACTGGGTCAACTGGAAAAAGCACTAGAGCAGAACAAATTAAACCATAGTTGCTAATCTGATAGACAATTCATTGCGAATTTGACACAGCCCAGTAAAATGTGAGGTGATACATGAAACTAAGCTGAGTAAATCTGATGGCCAGGCAGATAAAGTTCATGCAACTATGAACTAACTTTTCAGGAATAGATGTTGTACCCTGTGGCACCAGTGGAATTGTTTATTTATCAAGACAACTTAACACAGCTCTCCTCTGTAAGTAGAAAGAAAATGAAGACAACTAATATTGCTTGGCATTTGGCAATGCTGTGATAAATTAGTAGCTTAATCCTTTCATAGTTTAACATCTAAACATCGATAAAATATCTAAAGCTAATCATCTCACATGAAAAGAAATATTTTTTTTTGAGAATAAAAAAAAAATATTTCTTTTCATGTGAGATGATTAGCTTTAGATATGAGGACAATCATGTAGGCCGATGCTGTGAGAGAAAATACTGCTGACTGGCTGGCTGATAAGCCAAGCGAACAGGGCCTTTCATAGTTGGATATTTAAGCAAAGTGGACAATCTAAGTAAATATCATGGAGTTATCTGAGAGAACAAGCTGCATGGAGGATTGGAGGGTAGCAGGTCTACCAAACTAATGGGTAAGTAATCTAATCAACAAATGACAAAGGTGAAGTGAGTTGTAGGTAATAAGGTCAGTACAGCAAGAAATCTCTCTTAAAGAACTGTCCAGACAAATTACAGCTGTAAGTCTGCTTATGCTATTTCTTTAGAGAATATCCAGGAGGTTCGTCACTTTCTACAACCACAAAATGATGAAAAAACACTGGAGTTGGATTACAGATACTGAACTTATCACAGACAGGCAGCATCATATTAGCTCTGCAAACATAGGGCATCCAACCCATAAACACTTTGGATTACAGAAGTAAAATAACAGTGATGAAACCCATCAGGATATCTAAAGAAAACAAAAAATGGAGGTGGTGACCAGATGGATTTCATTAGTGGATTCACTGTAAATGAATCCATGACTAAAAAAAAAATATTCCTTCCAAGTTAAACATTTTTTGCACTAGTTTGAGAGATGAGCATGAAAAGGGCTCCATTGCTCACAGTAAACACCCAGGCGAAATTAAACCAAAGTTACACCAATCCAATTAGTTAAGGCTTGGTTGCTAGCAAAAAGAAAGCACTACAGACGAATCTCCAGCCCTAGCTGACCCAGTCAATGGATGAAGGAGAGTTTGAGGTGGTTGCTATGGTGTAAGCCTGAAAGGGCGCATGATGCTTTTCGGAAGCATATGTTAAGATAAAGTGATTGGGGACTACAAGCAGGGTTGATAATGGGCATGCAGGAATAGGGATTGAGATGCAGCACATATTTGTGGCTAAACAAATCTTCTTTACTTAGCTTGCAGTTCATCTACTGCCACCATCCACAAATAACAAATGGAAATCAGATGGAAACTATGGATCATGGTGGAGTTGGATTTCAAGTACTGGAATCCTAACCAAGCACCATCATGCCAAGTCCACCAGTATCCGTGATTTTGTAATCCTGATTAAAAAAGAAAAATCCATCCTGTGTTTAAGAGATGCACTTGCAGATGTGATGTGATTAGATCAGACCCGAATACAGCCTTAAAC
Organism: Hyparrhenia diplandra; assembly: GCA_015847255.1. Classification (NCBI taxonomy): domain Eukaryota; kingdom Viridiplantae; phylum Streptophyta; class Magnoliopsida; order Poales; family Poaceae; genus Hyparrhenia; species Hyparrhenia diplandra. Next base: position 11,664 of record JADLZK010008658.1, read on the forward strand.
TAGGGTTTAGGTGCTCAAATCTGCACCAAAAAGTTTCCATCTTTTAGTCTTTTTAGTTGTGGGAGAGGAGATGGGAGAGTTGTGGGAGATTCTTCATGAACTTGTAGGACCTTTTGTGGCCTTCTGTGTTTCGAATTCTTGCAGCACAAAAGTTAGTTTGGCTGCCGGTTTGTGCAATTGGTTTTTAAGTCCATTCTTCCTAAATAACCTGTTTTTTGGAAGCGTCACTATTTTTTACAAGCAAATAGTAGTGCCATAACAGGTGGCACATGCCACGGCCAGGCATAAGAACATGTTGGTGACACGCTACGGCCAGGCATATTAACATCTGATCTGATGATGCACGGCCAGACATTAACATCTGATCTGTCCATATTAACATCTGGTCTGATGATGCAAACATGAACAAAGGTGCGGGCAAGCGGGCGGTCGCCCTGGGCCCCCAATCACATGGGCCCCCCCCTAGGATAGACTCAGCACGTAGCTGTATACCTGTATCTGTGGACTGGTTAACTCATCAAGGCCTACAGCAGCCTACGAGCCAGGAGGAGTTGGAGATTGGTGACTGGCATTCGCTCTGCGGTTGCGACTCCTCGAGGTCGAGGCCCACACCGTCCACGCTAGCGGCATCTAACTGAACTTTGACAGCGGCACCGCGTGGCCAACTACAGAGTCTGGGAGAGTCGCCGGGCTAGTCTCCAGACTCCAACGAGGGCGTACATGGCACCAATGTCCGAAGTCCCCCAAACGACCCCCAACGACCTTGATTTTTTATTGAATTTTACTTATTCTACATTGATGTGTACCCAAGTACCCGTGGATAATCCCATGCTAGCGTGCTTGAAAATTAAATTTTACCTTCCCCGGATCCCAAGAAGGCGGGGAGCCTACGGCACTGGGTACGCCCTTTAGATTGGGTCCCTATTAATTTGTGAAGTAATTCTTTCTTTAAATTTTAATTATAACATATTATCTTCCGACAGTGAGAAAATAACTACTCAAGAGATGTTAAATGCACGGTGTCATCAGTGTCATCAAGAATGGGTTCTTTAACATTGCAAAATGGGTTCATTAGTGTTATCAACAATACCAAACAATAATTTTCTACTGAATTTAGCAAAATTGAGGTCGGTGGACCTCGATAAAGCGTCTTAGGTCTATCCCTGATTGCAATAAATTAAAATTTTAAGATTTAATATGTATGAGTTGTTTTTTGTGAACGTTAATTACATTTGTATATGTACTTACGTTAAGTGTTTATATATAACTATAATTAACATTTTGATGATCTTGTCATCACGTGTACATGAGGGCCCTAACTTTTGGTTTCGCCCCGGGCCCCTAAAAACTCAGGGCCGGCGCTGGATGCATGTCTAGTGGTACATTAGTTACTCCCCACTCCATACAAGTATATGACGGGATGTTGAGATAATAGCATGCATGTCTACGGTACATGAGTTACTCCCCACGGTCACAACTGATGATATTTTGGACAGCTAATTAGACCTGTAATTAGCTACAACTTCCTGTTGCAAACGCGTTAACAATATCTGACTGCCGGTAGTATAATGGTAAACTAAGCATACATAAGAAACTACAGATGACTGTACTGCACCAAACATCCCAACCGGTTCGATTTTGAACCCAAAACACAAGCTTAGTACCCAAGGTCATCTTGTAACACACCAACCAGCGTAGCTCTTCAAACAGAGCTACCTGCAGCAAACCAAGCTGACTACAGAGCTACCTGCAGCAAACCAAGCTGACTACGGATAAGAAATGCTATGCGCTTATTGTTTGGAGTGTTTGTGCTTTTGGTCCAAATGCATTTTTGAGTCTTGTAGGCTTAAATCTTTTCCCAGTCGCCAATGTCTTTGTTTAGCTTAGTACAAATCCTGAAGCCGCACAGTAGAGCCGGTGACCATTGTCAAAGTGTTTTACCTTGTCTCGTGCAGTCGTGCTTGAGGCACCTCGCCATCTAGCTGAGCAAGGCGTGTTTTGTAACTTTGACTCTTACCTAGGACACTCTACTAAAAACTATAAATGCCAGTTTATTTGCCAACGAACGACTACAGCATTTCGTTATGCACTTAATCAGAGGAGTAATACCAAAGCATAGTAGTAATATACCTCTGGATCAGTAGATCAGAACTCAGAAGTAGACGGCCATCTGAACACCCTTCTCCACGAATCCGCACTTGGCGTAGTAGGCACGCAGCTCGGGGGTGCAGTCGAGGATGACCTTGTAGCAGCCGGCGTCCCTGGCTATCTCCACGAGGCGGCGCACGAGGCGGAGCCCGAGACCCCTGCCGCGCGCGGCGGCATCGACCACCACGTCCTCCACGTGCCCCATCTTGCCGCCGCCTCGCAGGAACTTCCGCTCCACGAAGAGGCACCCTGTCGCGAGGATCCGGCGGTCCAAGGCGGAGGGATCTTCGGCCACGAGGATGACGTGGTCGTCGCCCTGCGCCGCGAGCTCGGCGAAGCGCGTGGCGAACTCGGATGCTGTGAGGTCCGGGCAGGCGGATAGCTGGGAGAGAAGGGAAACGAAGCCCCTCTCGTGGTCGGAAATCTCTAGGCGACGGATGTGGAATGGGTCGTCGGTTTCGCCGGCGGCGGCGGGTTCCGGCGAGGTGGATGCCATCTGGGCGGGTCCGCAAGCTTTGGGTGGGCCTTGGGGGACAGAACAGAGTCGTTTCGCTTCTGTTTGTGTGCACCGCCTCGCAGTGCCGGTCTGTCACCCACTCTGGTAAGATCCCGGCAAACCTGGCTGACGAACATGAAGCTGATGATGGTGATCCTAATCGGGCTCAAGCTGATGGTGGGAAAAGGAGAAGGAAGCCCAACCCGAACACAAGCGGGCCTGATTGGGTGTGTAGAGAGTGGAACCCTTCCAACCCAGTATTCAGTTCCTAGTGGGCCATTTGCGTTTCTTCTTGATAGGCCGGCCCATGTAACAGGCGAAGGGCACCAGCATTTGCAACTTCGTCGAGCCCACTAATTAACTCTAATTAACTCCTTGCGCGCATACAGAGGTTCAGTTTGCACATCGCCAAATCGGGATCGCCGCGGTCTTCTGCCGCCCGCCGCCGCCCAGGAAAAGCCGGCCTGTCGGCCACGGCCAGTCACGAGTCACGGCAAACGGCATCCGATCCGATCTGAGTGAGTTCTCCCAATCTCCCTGCTCCCTTCTTAGACTGATGAATTTTTTTAGTATTCTTCAATCGATTATCGGTGAAGTGTTTTTTTCCAGTCATCTTGAATTATGAAGAGAAACAGAGACATTCAATCCCTTTTCCAGAAAAACATCAAAGAAGGTTGTTGTTATTGCTTCAAACCCCTGATCCGCCTCCGAACAAAAAATATTGTGGAAGGGCAAAATCAAGAAGAAGATAAACTTTCGGTCAAAAAGAAGAAGATAAAGTTTCAATCAAAAAGAAGAAGATAAAGTTTCGGTCAAAAAAGAAGAAGATGAAGTACAAGTTCAAGCGGTGGATAAACAAGTAATATTGTAAGTCTCTCATATTACTATATTTTAAAGTATTTCTATATGATTTGAACAATTTATATCAAGATTTAATGTCTTTTTACCGAATTATAATATAGTTGTAATGAATTGTAAATAATTTTACCGAATTGCATAAAAAAAAATTACGCCGCACACCCCCCCCACGCTAAAATCCCGGGTCCGCCAGCGATTCTCACGACACATATTTTTCTTTCTTTTCAAGTTGATCCCACCCCTTTTCCCCTTGCCAATTTCTTTCTCATGTGGCGCACCCCCACCCAAAAAAGGGCAGGCAAACCAACCACCAGGACTCCCTCCCACCACCCTCTCCGCCTCATTGCCGATTCGAAAGCAACCTCGTCCCTGTCCCTCGCAAAAACCTAGCGGCACCTCCAGCCACCACCACCATGAAGGGCAAGGCCGACACCTCCAAGAAGGATGAGGGCAGGTAGGATAGGATCGATCTCCGCGCCTTTGTGGCGGAACGATGGTTCCTCTTTTCCTTGTGATGGCTAGACGGTGCTCTTCGTTAAGCTTTTGTGCGGTTGTTGTTGTTCTTGCAGGCTCCAGGCCAGCGGTGAGCCCAAGCGCCCGCCCTCCCCGCCTTCTTCGTCTTCTTGTGAGTTCTCGCTGCCTCCGCGAGTCATTTTACTCAGATCTCTAGATCTATTTTGTTTTTTTATTGCTAAGAATCTGTGGATTCCCTCCCATTATTGAGCTTGATGTGGCGTTTGTTTGCTTTTTCAGGACTGCATTTCGGGCAGGAGTACAATGCAAAGACACCACGACAACAAGAGCAATTTGGCCGTGAGTCACCTTGCTCGCTGTTCTCCTATGTATTTTTTTACTGTGCGTTTGCAGATGTCTTATGTTTCGTGTTGCATTGTTGGATCAGCTGAGCAAGGCAGCGGCGGCGAAGTGGCGTGATATGTCGGAGCAAGTGAGTAGATCTCTCGAATACCCAGATCGACTTTGTGGTCCTGGTCTAGAGTTATATGTATCTGATGATTGTGCGTGCCCTTGATTGTTGTTTTTAGCTCGACATGGGTGATTATGCACAATATTGTGGTTTATTTAATTGGATGGATCTAGTGTTACCTTTCGTAACAAGAAAAGAAAACGGAGTAGAGGTCCAGTTATGGCTGGAGTCGAATTAAATGCCCATATTGAATTGTCAAAGTAATGGATACAATATCTCAAAGCACACGATCTTTTTTCAGTGACTAATGTGTATGTTGTTCAATCAATCATTAGGAGAAGGAACCATATATGGACCAAGCTTTTCAGAAGAAGCAGGCCTATTGGAAGACTATGGAGGTACAGAAAATTAATCTATTTTCTGGATGACTTGTTTTCATTGCCAATGATATTTGCCTATTTAGTTATTATTCTGTTTGATTTACTCTCTGCAGGAGAACGATGATGATGAGTATGATGATGAGTAAATACTGTCTCCGCGGTCATGAGATAGCAAATCAAGTGTTAGGTCCCCAATTAGCTTATCGGTTTGCTATCTTTAATGTTAAGTTGTTTGGAACAGATGTTCTTAAGGGGATCTGTTAGTTTCGTGAGGTTGTTAGTTTAGTGCATTAGCAAAGAAAAAGCCGAATGCTGCTAGTTGTTCTGTTGCTTTTCTTTTGCTAACCACTTGTGCCACAGCTTTCTGTACCTGTGTCATTTGACTAATCTAGTGACTAGTCCGTTATTGGTTTAATGTTTGGTTTTGGGTTTATATATTTCTTTCTTTGTTTTTTTTTTTTTCGCGATACGCCAATGGCGGATTCTTCATTAAGTAGAAGGGAGTTTTGTTACAATAAGAGGGGAAAACGGTAGTCAAACGACACGAACCCCGAACCAACCAAACACGTAAACGATTACATGGGAAAGGCTATGCGACAGCAGCAGAGGGACCGGTCATGTCATGACGTCCTCGAGCCCGGCTATGTTGAGGTTGAGCGTCGCCGGGTTGAATTCGCCATTTAGTAGCACCTGGAGCACGTTCTGCTTCCTAAAGGACATGTCGCCTCGGAATTCCTTTATGAGATTAGCCTCAATGTCCTTATCCACAAGCATCCTCGTTCACCTGAATCCCCATCTTCTTTAGCGGGGACGATCCGGGCCTGCCGCGTAGCATTGGGCGCCCTTGGCTTGGCCACAATGCGACCGCTCCTCCTGAGGGTGTGAATGGTGACCGGTGTACGTGCACGCCTCGGCCTTGGCCGGGTACTCAGGATCGGGGTCTGGAAAGGGAGGCATATCTCCTCCTCGATCTGCCTCTGAACTGAGCCCCCACCATCAACCCCTCCGTCTGCACCATCGGCAAGGATAGGCCCTTGGGAGACGACATCGCACCTCCCCGGATGCTGCGTCCCGCCGTTCGTTCGGCCACCGAGGGTGCCGTGACGGGAGGGACCACCATTGCGAGAATGCCGATGTCGTAGCCGTGCGCGGGAGCATGCTCGCCACGCCGCCACCCTCCCCGGACGCCCCCCATCCGCGGCGCGAGCCGGGTCATCCGTGGTGGCGATAGTCGCTGTTCGACGTAACCAATCGGGTCCGCCGAGTGGTAGCCACCGGAGAAGGCAAGCCCGTAGCGAGGGAGGCGGCGATCTCATCCAAAGATCGGGTCGACACAAACGTGAGGCTCCGCCCCTCGAACGACACCAACGGTGGGCCGAGGCGATGGCGGCCGGGGATGCGACGGTGATGAACGCATGGCATGATCGACGGACGGCGGCGCCGACGGCGTGTAGCTCGGCGTCGACGGACGGCTGTCCTCCACAGCCCTAGTGCTGCTCGGCCAGGCCACACGTGGCGATGTGCGAGGGAAAGTATGCCGGCCGCCCAACGTGAGCGATGAGTAGTCGGGCACGGGATCCGGCCGATGACGATAGCGGTTTGGGCTGGGCGCCGGCGGTCGTGTGGCCAACATTCCCCCGAGCGGGCCGCCAAGAACAGGGCTCGTGCACGCGGCTAGTAGAAAGGCGCCCTTGGCACCGCCAAGGCGAGACACACCGAGTTCCGCCGCCGGCGCTGTGGCCGGAGGCGAGGAGACAGCGGCGTGGGCGGGGAAGTGCCGGGGCGATGTGGCCCTCCGCCGGACAATTGAAAAGAGCCCCGACGAGCGGTCGGACAGCCGTGGCCGGGCGAGGGTGATGCGTGGCACGACGGCGCCCACGGCGCCGGCTCACAACAAGAGTGAAGCCGGTCGGGCGCCGGTGAGGCGCATCCACACGGGGGGACATGATGCCGAGGGAGCCGGCATGAAGGGTTGCAGCGCGCGGGCGCCGGAGAGGCCCCAGCTCGCGGGCCGAGGGCGTTGCTTCGCCGGAACTCGCGTCGAGGCAGGGGTCCAAGGCGGCGATGTGCAGACACACGCGCGTCCCCCCTCGGCCGCCCCGCGGTTCCTCTCCTGTGTTGCATTGTGTGCCCTATGGAAGTTGAGGTGATCTGTTCCGTATGATTGCTTGTGGCTTGTTTCATTTCAGTGAGTTTGTTTGCGACTATGTTAATTTGCATGATGGCTCTATTACTAAATTCAATTGTATCATGTTAAACTGCTGGAAGTTTGTTGCCGTTTCTGAGATAATCGGATTCACTTGTTTCTTCATGAACTGCTGGAAGTGAATGTATAGGCTGCCACACTCGTTTGCAACAGTTTGGTACGTGCTTGATAACAATTTGTTCTGCAGGGCTGTTTGCTATTGTTCACGTCGACATGCATCAACGTTTAGGCCAATTTTGGAGGATAGGAATCCCATAGATTTTTTTTCCTTTCCTAGCCTTTGGTTGCTACAAAAATTACAGGAATTGTTCCACAGGATTGCATTCCCATAGCTCAATTCAGAGGAATCATTCCATGAGGTCAGACCTCATGGAATTTTTCCTGGCGCGAAGCGCGCGCGGCTTGTGGCCCTTCTCCACGAACAGAAAAAAAAAAAAAAAAAAAAAACGGAGCACAGCAGCAGGACGAGGAGGTTAGCAGGAGGACGAGGAGGTTCGGAGCACAGCAGCAGCAGCAGCAGTTGAGGGAGCGGGCCCGCCGGATCTCGTCACGCCCACGCCGGTAGACCGACGAGAGGTCGCCGGTGCCGGATCTGGCGGATTCGTGGCCGCAGGCGAGGGAGCTCTTGCCCGACATCGACGCGCGGGCACGAGGGCGCTCCTCCCCGCCGTGGACGCGCAGGCGCGAGGGAGCCCTCCCCGGCGACGCGGACGCGTCCGGAGCCGTCCTAGAGGAGTTCGCCGGCGCTGCTGCCTCTGCCAGGCCCGCCCGCCGCGTGAGAGAGAGGCATCGGTGTCGATGCTGGGGAAGACCGGAAGAGGGAGAGAAACGCGAGGGAGAGAGGGAGAGCCGGAGATAAGGTGGGCCCACGCTTCTATGGTAGCGGCAGGCTTATGCCGCACGGCCCTGCTCCCTTTTTTTTTTTTTGATTGACAAGATCTGCTCCCATCCTTTGTTTCACCCGAACTCCTCCCAAAGGCTAATTTTATCTACAGTACCTCCCATAGGATTCCATCGCCCAGGCAACTGGATCCTACGATTTTCCCTTTCCTATCCTGTATCTACAGTAAAATCCAAAGGGGCCCTTAGTGAATGCCTGTGAATTGGTTCTTGTGATGTTTGTGGTGTTGTCTATGGCTCCAGGCTTGTATGAGAATCGGAACCTATTGATCAGTAAAATGACAGAGAAACCCTATTAACCGCAAACTGAACCTCTGTAGGTGCGCAAGGTTCCTATGCTGCGACAGGCGACGGGCGACGGCACCAGAAGACGTTCGATCTGGACTCTTGCCTGGACTAATGCCTAATGGGCTAGTGGGCCGCCGCACATGAGCAGTCACGCACTCAATGTTAGTGCCAAACAAACGTAATGGTATTTCAAGTTAACGCTTCAATCTTCCAGGGGTAATATCTCCCGATGAAATATAACTAGTTTTTCCCAAATAAAAGGTCCGTCTAGCTTTGTCCAACGGGAATTTAGAGTCAGAAGCTAGACAATCATTTTAGGCCTGGCCCATACGTACTCGGGTCTATTCTCGAAGTACACCATATGTCCATGTCACTCTCGCAACTTGCTTTGAGGTCAACGATGATGGCTAATTTATTTGTTTCTCCATATATATAGTACAGCGCCATTATTGTGCACTGGCACATATGGATCATGGAATGTGAAATTTGACCAAGAAATTACGTGTGGGAACAGGGAAGTAGGAGTATATGTTTCTTGGTTGTTACTTGTACGAATGGTCGCCGAGAGTAGATAACCAGTTATTTTTCTGTCATGACACAACATTTGCAACGAATCCACATACCCTATCAAGACGAGTGGCTATGATTGGTGATCTATCTATACCGACATATATACGCCATTCAAGGTAGTTCCAATACTCCAATTTGGATGAACATCGATATGATGCACATCCATTTTGAAACTTTCTTCACCAATGACGCCACGAAACCGTTGGTGGCCCAGAAAACGAATACTGAGTTGAGATTCATCAGCGCTGTATTAAGGAAACTGGATTCAGTTAGCAGCACCCTATGATACTCCCAAGCTCCAATCGTCCAATGAGAACGTGAGACTGATCGAGACATGACAGAGAAGCTAATCTTGACCAATGGCCCGGCGCAGTTGAATTATTGGAATGAGAAAAACGGGGGAATTCGCCAATCAAGGACACCGTGAGTTTTCTCAAGAGGACAAAACCGTGTTCAGAGTTCCCGGAGCATGTTCGTTTCACTTTTTTATAGGAGACTACGTACTAGAATAGATAGCAACCGGTAGTAGTATATTCTGAATTTCTGATGTGACACGAGCCTATACAAGCTGCTGGTCTGAATTCTGATTCGGCGCGGCCGCGCTGGAATCACACGCCTGGGATCTGCCGCCGATCAGACAGACGTTCAGAGGCTCGCGGTGATCGAGCTGGTTTGTTTCGGTTCAGTTGTCGACCAGTCGAATGGGGAAGTCGTGGCGGTCGACGAATTTGAGGCGCAGATTCCACACCGGTACCGTCGGCCAGATTTTAACAACTTGTCTGGCCAGTGGCAACGGACGGAGGCCGCGGACTCATCGGTCGAGCCGGTGCTGTGGTCCGGTCCGGCGGACGCGTGGCCATCTGCATCGGTCAATCGCGCTCGAGCGTCCCTTCCATTTGCACCATCCTGGAAAGCGGCTTCTCTCTCAACTGCCCGCCGTCTCTAAAAAGGCCGGCCGAGGAATCTGCGTGGGTGACTTGAGCTGCTCGATCGTCTTCTAGGTTGCGTTGGTGGTAGGGCAGCGTGACGGGACAGCGCCCTTCATCACAAGTCAACAGCGCGAGCTGAGCAAATCCTCCGCCCTGCGCTGCTCCTGCTCGTGAGTTGGGAGGAAGAGAAGAGGCGTAGAGGCCGACACGGGGGCATGCCCATGGAGAGCGGGAGGAGGCAAGCAGGCGTGGTGGCGATCGAGTGCGTCGCGGGCGGGTCGCGGGCCGAGGAGTGGGGCCCGGGAGCAGCGAGACGGTGCAGACGGGGACGTCGTGGAGGAACTCCTCATCGGGGTCGGCAGCCGGGGCGGGCCCGCCGCGCACGCCGCGCCCTTCAAGGGCGGCCGCGCGCGCTGCAGAAGCTCCTGCACGCGGCCTACAAGCGCGGGGAGACCTCCGTCGAGGTGCGCGTGCGCCGCCCGCCTCATCCGCACAGGGGCAGCGGCAGCTTGTCGCCGCTGGCGGCGACAGCAGCGGGGAGCTGGTGGTGGACGCGGCTACCGAGGCCAGGATGCAGGCCTGCATCGTGCCGCAGGAGTCCGTCGGCGGCGGCGGGATCGGCCGCAGCCGCCAGTACGTGCTCCGCTCCATCCGTGACCCCAACTACGCCGTCGGCCTCGTCGACCGCATGGAGAGCGAGTGCATCGCCATTAGAGGTATTACCAAGCATGCTTATCGACCCTCTTCTTCGATCGTGCAGATTTAAATTTTGTGGATGTTTTGGCACCATTTTTTTGATCCGCTTTTAGCCCGTGCATCAACTTGATTCGGTTTGCGCTAGCCCTCGGAAGAAAAGTAGAAGTCCGCGACTCAATTTTCGTTACATGCCGGGTTGGACTTTGGAAAAAGGATAGGTGTGCATGCCTGTGCCCGCTGCGTGCGGACTTTCGTGCACAAAAAGTTAGCAAGTTGGCTGGCTTGATAGGTGACATGCGCTTTATCGTTTCCTGAAATTTGGCGTGAACGATAGACATGGTTTGGTTGTAGGCATATACTTGGATCGGTAAAGACTAAGAAAGACAGAAATGGCCACTTCTGGTTATAATACATGATGATCCCATCGTCGTATCTGTGAATATGTTCAGGATATCCTTGATCTGATGGGATAGGATCCATGGAAGATTGTAGAAGATGTTTACAGCATTGTTGGTCTTGTTGTGTTGAGGACCGTGCCTCTGGCTTGTTGTGAAGTTTCTACGCTAGCTTACAATACGGGTAGTCTATAACCCAGATGATGCATCATGCATGCAAGAAATGCTCTGTAGTCAAGCTCAAGCATATTCTAGGGAACATTACAAATTAACAAGATAACGATGACCGAGCACTAGATCTTGTATTCTAGTTACGTCTTGCACAAATTTGCAAGCTTTTGTTGATAGTAAGATGCAGATCTTGTTGTGAAATGGTAGCATGATATACCTAAGAAGTCTGTTTTTGAGGAATCTAAAAAAAAATAAATATATAATTGCTTGGTCTAGCTCAATATCCATACTTCCAGGCAACAGACACGGTGATACACATTGAAAGGAAACAGCATTTAGCTTGGTTCATTATTATTATGCTTGGCGAACCACTTGCTGATTGCTGAATTGTCTGAATATTCACCTGATTATAAAATCCTGTCGCGAATTCTTAATTAATGAAACCAATAGATTCCTCCTTTGACTTTATGTTTGGTTTGATCAGTCATTGTCCTTCTTCATTGGAAAAAAAATGCATGATTACAGAACATGGAAGGTTTTTGATTTGGTTCCTAACTCTTCTGCATCTTGTATTGCTGTTACGTCTTGCATTTGCAAGCTTTTGTAGCAAATAAGATGCCGATCTTAAAATGACATAGGAACCCGACAATTGTTAGGTTACTGTAAATCATGCAGTAACATGATAAACCTCGAAGTTTGTATGCAGTGTGTTGTCGTTCCTGTCGGTCAAAAAAGTATATAAACCTCCCTTATTCTATCTCAATGCTAGATGGGTTTGTCGAAACACATTCTAGTTCAAGATGAATACTTTCAGGCAACAGACACGGTGATGCACGTTGAATCGAACTAGTGTGTAGCTACATTCATTCATTATTATGCTTTGCAAACCACTTGCTGATTGGCGATTGCTGAATAGTATTCATCTGATTATAATACCCTGTCTCAAATTCTTAACGCGAGTACGCGACTAGGAGATTCCTTGGTTGACTTTTATCGGTCTGATCAGTCACACTTTCCTTCTCTATTTGGACCAAAAAGTAGTGCTTAGTGGAAGATCATGAAAAAAAATATTGATCTGAGTTTGCAGACTCTTCTGCATTCCTGATGGTATCTATGGTCGTTGGCGCCTACGGTGCTTTTTTTCAGGCTCGAGGAGCTCGAGGGTGGTGTGCGCGCTGAGCAAGGCGCAGCTGCAGGACGGCTACGTGTCCTACCCGTGGGAGAAGAAGATGCGGGAGGTGCTACCAATCCCCAGCTCCAGCAGCTTCCTCTCCTTGCTCATTCTGCCCATGGCGCTCGACCGTGCCGGCTCCCGCTACAACTCTGTCGAGGACACCCTAGCCCGCGCCAACGCTTGGATCCTCTCGTCTCAGGCGACCGGCGTGCCCATTGCCTTCTTGAACGTGCAGACTGAGGCCCTTCTCACCAAGGTAGTAATGACGATCAAGATTGCATCAATGATGTTGGCTCAGTCGTACGTCTCTGTGCGCCTCTCCGTTGACGTGACTTTTAATTTCTTGGTGCAGATCTCCGGCGAGACAGCCTCTTCGACAGTTAACTCGGGCTCACTGGCTGACCTCCCGAACCTCGCCAACGCCAGCCTTTATGGCTTCGAGGACTATCACGGCGTGGACATCGGCGTGGTCAAGGCAGTGCGCGTTTGGTACACGGCCGCTGCTGGAGAGATGCCGGTGGAGATCATCCTCGAGGAGGGCGACGCCAGGCTCGGCTTCGCCATTAGCCGCACTGAAGAGGTACGTTGTACGGCGAACACGTCTCACTCACTGGTCGCATTCTCGCGCGTCTGTAAACTCAAGTCTCTGTGACTGCGAGCAGGGCTTCATCTACGTCTCGTCCGTGGTGGAGAACGACGTCGAGCGCCAGGCACCGTCGACGCGTTCGGGGCTCCGCGACCTCTATCGGGAGGCGAAGCGCGCGTCCAAGCTGCTGGTCATCTCGAGGGTGTCAGGCCAAAAGGTGCTGCCGTGGATGGTGTCCACTTCAGGCGCCATCCGGTGCTTCGACACCGTGTCCCTCAGCCAGAAACTGTCCCTGCACCGCCACGCTCTGCGCCCGATCCTTCTTCACGTGCTCATGTGGGACGGCAAGTCGGACGCGCCGACTAGGCCAGGTCACGAGCCCTGCCCGCTGCCGCTGCCTTTGCCGTCGACCCCTGAGTTCGCGGAGTTGCCGCGGCAGAACTCGTTTGCATACGCAGAACAGCGGATACAAGCGGAGGTGGATCCCGGGGTCATGCACGAGAGGGATACCGCTGGGGATGCATCCTTCAGGTTCCATAATTTCTCGCTGCCCAACAACTGGGTCTGATAAATAAATGCTACCACATGCTTGGATGCTGTACATATATGTAGATTTAAGCGAGTTGCTTTGTGATGAGAAAGGGCAGCTTATAGTGTACGGAGTAACTTGTTGCGTGAAGGAGTATAATTTTGGTCGATGAAAATGTTCTCTGTTTCGGAACTGCTTTAGACACTGCAGATGACTAAACTAGGTGAATAACAGTTTCAGGATTGCACTAGTAGAATTACGGTTTTGTGTGCAAGCTATACAATTTTATTTTCACGTGATATGAGGTAGTGGTATACAAAGAATGGGTATCCACTATCTTAAAAAAAAGAACAGTAAACGAGCATGTCCTCAGAACAACTTAACCACCTTCAGTACAACAGCATTTGGAATCGAAGACCCAATTGCCCTGGGACAAATGTCTTGTGCAGGCTTATCTCTGTGACTCTGTCCATGTCGCCAACCGGCCAGCTCGACTGCATCAAGAAGCTCACTTTCTATCGGTTACACTGTGTTCCTGCAGTACAGAAAAAGGAAGACCGCTACCTAGCCCCCTCCCGCCGCCGCCAGTTGCGGTCCGGCACGGCGCCCGCCACTCCTCCTCCGCATCCTCCCAGCCCCAGATCCACTGCTCCCTCACCTCTTCTGCTCATCTTCTCTCCCCCCTCCACCCGGCCTCGGCCGCGACGGGCCGGCGCCCCGCCGCCGCCGCTGTCGACCTCACTATTGCTCCCCACTCCAACTCCACTAGATCCGAGCTCCGGGAGCAAGAGCTTCGGTGGTGGGTCTCTTGTGGGTGCGCTCCAAGCTGGCGAGGAGATTGAAGGGAGCCCCTCGGAGGCCTTGATGTCGCCGTCGGCGCCGTGACGTGGCCTCGGCTCCATCGCCGTTGGTGACCTCCGGCCCCGTCGATCGGCGTATGTGTCGCTCGCGACCCGACCACCGCGAGAACTTCGCTGCCCCAACGCCGCTTGCCTCGGCGCCGAAGGGAAGCCCAACCATTGTTCTGCTCCTGGAGGTGAAGTCACCGTCGAGGACGTTTGTGACGATGAGGACGTGTGTGGGGACAAGGCAGAAGATGTTGCACGCCAAAAAGTGGCTTCGCCGTCCTTCCTCTCCCCGGATGCCCTCCCCGTTCTCCCCCCCTCCTTTGGTCGTCAGCGGGGTAAGTTCCGGTGTTGGGAAGAGGATTTGACGCGTCCAACTACGGCGAAGCTTGCCCCTACTACCACACGTCCGTCGTACATAGACGCCGCCCGTAAGGCTCTCCAAGCCACGCCTCCGCCGGGCGGGGGGCTCGGCGAGGCTCGGGCGCCGTTGAGGGCGCTTTGAGTGAAATCTCATGTTTGGTTTTGGAAATTGATGACACACTTGTGGACTAATCCTTTGCTCTAAGTGTGTGACTTAAGAAAGGATTAGGTGGATGACAAGGAGCATGATGATCATGAACATGGACAATGTCGGTAGACTTGATGGATCGTCAAGCTCGGTGATCGGCTTGAGAGGAACCCGGGAGATCAAGGCAAAGGTATACTTGATAGGGTTTTCCTTTCGGTGATCAAGACACGATAGAGCGTGTGATCACATTATAGGATAGATAGCCGACTATCAAGAGGGGATGCCGTGACAATCCTTGCATGAAGTGCTTCTAGGTCCAATTGACTTGCATATTGCATTTAGGACATGAGAGCACTAACTTTGATCTTGCCTAACTTCTCGACGTGCTAACATTGGTGATAACGTGGTCATCTTGGGCGTGTTGGCAACCCATGGCAAGAGAGGTAAAGCAAGTTTGAAGCAAAGAGCAAAGAAGAAAGTGAAGAAACATCTGTCGGGGGTGACCGGACGCTCGACCTCGGCCGGACGCGACCGACCGGTGGTTCGGTCGATCGTCTGGCGAAGAGCTCGCGACGCCAGCGTTTTGGCGCACCTTGCCCGGCCGAAGCCTCGGACGGACGCTTTCGGTGGTGACCGGAACCCCCGACCGGACGCGCGGAGAAAAGCCAACCGAAGTGGGCCCGAAGCTTGTCGGTAGCGGCCGGAAGCACCGGCCGGACGACGGACCGGACTGGTGGTTCCGGTCGGCTAAGGCCCGGTCGATCTTATGAGAGGGCAAATTTTTTAGAGTAACGGCTCCATTTCAAGAGGAGCCATATATATACTTGGTTGGTGGTTCTTTGGGACCTCTCTTGCACATTTGAAGCTTCCAACTTGCTAGTGAGCATTTATGATTCCTCTCCACTCATCTCTCCATCCATTAACTTGAATTCTTGGTGAGATTGAGAGTGATAGAAGTGCATTGCATCATCGGTTGCATCTAGAGGCACTTCATCCTTAGAGAAGCCACGGGATTCTTGTTTTCTTGGGAATTTGCCCGGTTCCCTAGCGGCTTGGAGCAAGAGGCGGTGTTGAGCTCAAGTGGAGCTTGTTTGAGGCCACAGGTGGTGATTGTGAGGGGTCGTTCCTTACCCCGCGGAAGATTCGCGAAAAAAGGAGCACTAGTGGATTGCTCGTGGCTTGTTGGACCCTCTCTTGTGATCGTTTGCTTGAGCGCCCATAGGGGTTTTGGCACCGGCCATTAAGCACACGTCAAGTGAGTGTGTCGCCACAACGAGGACTTAGCGCTTCGGCAAGCACGTGAACCTCGGTAAAAATCATCGTGTCACTTGTTCTTGCTCGTTGGAGATTTCTTGGTGATCACGGTGATTGGCTACAACCTCGACACTACACCGGTGGTATTGTATTCTAGCACCTCTTGCATTACTTTCATAGTATACCTTGTTAGGGTGCTTAGTGTTATGTAGCTTGTTTAGTTAGCTTAGCCTTGTTAGCTCCTAGTGGTAGAACTAGTTAGTTTATCTTGTCCACCTAGGAGTAACTTAGCAACCTAGCCATTGCTTGTGATTAGAGACATTAGAATTGCTAGAATTGCTAGGAGGCTTGCATAATTAGTTTGAAGCATTTGCTTTTTCGCTACGCCGTCTTTTTTACTAACCGCCTTGCTTAGTGTTGTTTGTAGAATTTTTAATAGGCTATTCACCCCCCCTCTAGCCTTTAGGACCTTTCACCTGGTACCTGCAAGGAGGAAGCGATGTCATCGGCGTAGACGCAAAGTGCACCCAGTGGTGCGGGTGCCTGCACAACGTCGCCTTGGTCCGCAACCGGCGCTGAGGATCAAGGCGCATCTACGCTTGGGCCCGCGGGTCACGTTGAAATCTCATGTTTGGTTTTGGAAATTGATGACACACTTGTGGACTAATCCTTTGCTCTAAGTGTGTGACTTAAGAAAGGATTAGGTGGATGACAAGGAGCATGATGATCATGAACATGGACAATGTCGGTGGACTTGATGGATCGTCAAGCTCGTTGATCGGCTTGAGAGGAACCCGGGAGATCAAGGTAAAGGTATACTTGATAGGGTTTTCCTTTCGGTGATCAAGACACGATAGAGCGTGTGATCACATTATAGGATAGATAGTCGACTATCAAGAGGGAATGCCGCGACAATCCTTGCATGAAGTGCTTCTAGGTCCAATTGACTTGCATATTGCATTTAGGACATGAGAGCACTAACTTCGATCTTGCCTAACATCTCGACGTGCTAACATTGGTGTTAATGTGGTCATCTTCGACGTGTTGGCAACCCATGGCAAGAGGCGAAACAAGTTTGAAGCAAAAAGCAAAGAAGAAGATGGAGAAGCAAGCGTCGGGGGGCGGCCGGACGACGCTGGTGCGGCCGGACGCACTCACCGAGCGTCCGTGGCGCGCGTCTCGCGAGAGCCCCGCAGCGGGGTTTTTGCCGGACGCGGTGGCCGGACCCTGACCGGATGCTTCCGTGTCGACCGGATCCGCCGATCGGACGCACGAAGGAAGGGTGCGGTATGTGGGCCCGACCCTTGTCGGTAGTGACGAAGCGGTGTCCGGACTCACCGAAGCCGGACCTGGTGGTTCCGGTCGGTGCGTCCGGTCACCATGCAGAGCAAATTTTTGGAGCAACGGCTCCATTTCGAGAGGAGCCATATATATACTTGGTTGGCTGGTTCTTAGGCTCTCTCTTGGACATTTGAAGCTTCCAACTTGCTAGTGAGCATTTGATACTCCTCTCCACTCATCTCTCCATCCATAACTCGAATTCTTGGTGAGATTGAGAGTGATAGAAGGGCATTGCATTGCTTGGTTGCATCTAGAGCACTTCATCCTTGGAGAAGCCGCGGGATTCTTGTTTCTCTTGGGAATTTGGGTTCCCTAGCGGCTTGGAGCAAGAGGCGGTGTTGAGCTTGAGTGGAGCTTGTTCGAGGCCACACCGGTGGTTATTGTGAGGGGTTGAGCCTTACCCCGTGGGAGGTTCGCGAAAAGGCGTCACTAGTGGATTGCTTGTGGCTTGTTGGACCCTCTCTTGTGATCGTTTGCTTGAGCGCCCATAGGGGTTTTGGCACCGCCATTAAGCTTAGCAACCGTCAAGTGAGTGTGTCGTCACAATGGGGACTAGCGTGCAAGCAAGCACGTGAACCTCGATGAAAAATCATCGTGTCAATCTTGTTGTGCTCGTTGGAGATTTCTTGTTGATCACAGTGATTGGCTTCCACCTCTACACATCGACGTCGGTATATCGATTCACTACTCCACGTGTATTTACATTGATATATCTTGTGTAGCTTTGTTTAGCTTGTTAGCTTGAGTAGTGTGTTAGGTTGCTTAGTCTTGTTAGCTCCTAGTTGTAATCTAGTTAGAATTGCTTGTTCACCTAGAAGTAAACTAGCGACATAGCTTTTGAGTGGATTAGAGACAATAGAATTGACTTGTGGCTTGCATAGCTAGCTTGTTGCATTGCTTAATAGCTTCGCCATCTTACTTACTAATCGGGTGCATAGTGTTGTTGCGAGAATTTTTAATAGGCTATTCACCCCCCTCTAGCCATTAGGACCTTTCACACGCCCCATTGCCCCGCGTTGACGCTGATGGTTTACTAACCGCGCATCATCGCGTCAATGGCACTACTCGCAAGTGCGCCACCAAGATGTCGCCGCCTCGTACAACCAGAGCTAGTGGGTCTCGCTTCACCGTCGGCGCGCGATCACATCACCGTTCAGTGCCACTCCGCGCCGTGTTGCTTCCTCCGGGGTTCCGCCCGGCTTCGAGTGCACGGGCGTGCAAAGCATGGTCGCTCACCGACGTTGTCGGGGACCAAAAAATATTGGGCCTCGAGACATTCTCAAACTATGAGAATTTGCCGGCCTGCCTAGGCCCAGTAAAACCTAGCCTTGCTATCATCCCGCGGAGAGGACGGCCCGACGAACGATGGACTGTGCCATTGAGCCACGGCGTTTACATGACGACGGAGCGCCCACACGAACGGCCCACGAGCGGCCCGAATGGAGTCACCACGACGTACAGAGCTTATTACGCTCATGAAGGACAAGGTCAAGGACCTCTACCGAACAGCGAACCACGACGTTCCACGTCGACCGCGATCAAACCATGGCTCGGGCTCGACCAAGACGTCTCCGATTCACCCGAGACTGGCCTAGCTCACGGCCGGAAATCTCCGATTCGTCCGAGGGTGGCCTAGCTCACCACCCTCGGGCGCAAAAACTCCGCCTCGCCCGAGGGAGACCAGCTCTCCATCCTCGGGTGAGGCAGCCCAACTAGCCCGTCTAGGGTCGCCGACCCTCGGGCGTGGGAGGTTCGTCCCAGGAGGAAGGGAAACCGCCGCATTCAATGCGGTCGGACGGCGGCGAGGGCGCCCGGTGCCATCGATTACGCCGACCAAATCGACCTGCCGAATCGCCTCCCCAATCCGACCGATGGGACTAATCGTCGAACCGGTGACGTGTTACGCCACCCGGCACGAAACCAAGATGACACTGTTCACTTCCGGAACACCGTCAAAGCGCCACGTTGGGCGGACCCTCGGGCACCGACACGCATGGCGACAACCACGGGACCGGCCCTCACCATACGGACTGTGAGGGGACACCTCACAGACCCTCGGGGCCGCGCCGGAATGGCACGCCCGCCATTGGATCCGGACGCGTGTGTTCGCCGTCAGGCGGCGTTCAAACCAACCGCGCCCTCAACAACGACATGCAACCCGATGCAGCCTCGAAATTAGCCACCTAGGCAACCACCAATGTAAACATTATCTCTCTCCTTCTCCTATAAAAGGGGGAGTAATGTCTCATTAGGAAAAGGGTTGGACCCCATTTTCAACTCCGGTTCACACGAGAAAAGCGCTCACCACTACCACCGTAACCACGATCGTGGGGCTTGAGACCGCTTCTCTCCCCACACGCCTCACCAGAACCCTACCGCAGGCTCACCTTTGAGCGAAGTTAACACGAGCGTGGACGCACCCTGGCATTGGACGTAGGCCCCCCGTTGGCCTGAACCGGGATAAACCGCCCGCGTCCGTGTACATCTTGCGCTACGCCATCGAGGGAGGAGGCACGCAGCCTACAAATTTTTATTGCCGGCACGAGGCACCCGCCGTTCGCTCGAAACGCCGATAGTTGGCGCGCGGTAGGGGTTCGCTGTGTGCAATCCGCATCTCCACCAACCCTTGTGGCGTTTCGCCCTCGTTTCCCACCTCGCCGGCCGCGGGCTCCCGCGCGAACTCCACTGTTTTAACGCCGGAACGTTGGCATTCGTGACGCCGCCCACGACTACGAGATGGTCCTGCCGGATCTACCGGCTGGAGGGAGAGCCGGCGTCGCCACCGCGGGCGTGCCCACCACCACGGTCGTCGCGAGGCGGGCAAAGGCAAAACCACCAGCACGCAAGGCGCTTCGGGCAACGGATTCGGAATCCGTCCGACATTTCCGGCGCCGAGCTTCCTGCGGAAGGGCTCCCGGGAACCTAGGCCTCGGGAAGATCCGTACCGGCGTCCACTCGTGGAAGGATGCCGAAAACCTAATCATCGGAAACGCCTCCGCTCAGTCATACGGGAGGGAGTCTCGGTGAATCCACGCAGCACGAAACCTCGGTCGAAGCCTTCGCGAGAGAGCACGGGCGGAGCCTCCCGTCGTTCCACGGGAACGCTACCCCATGGGTATGCACTCCGAGGGCGCATCCTTAGGAGGATGCGGGACGACCCGTCATGTCCTCCCTCCGGATTCGATTGGGGCCTGGACCCAGAGCCGAGGACTCGCTCTACCGCCAGAGAACAGAACTTCATCCAGCATTCGGGCGCCCTTGCACCGACGATGAAGACGAATACTATGACCCCACGAGGAATGCTTCCACGTTGAGGTCCCGCCGCAAGATGGTCGGGCTTCACCGACGTGTCCAGCCGAGGACGACGTGGAGCGTGCCGCCACGGCGAGCCCGGTACCGGCGGCTTCCTTCGCCCCGTCCAGCAGGTAGCGGCGCCCAGGCTGCCGGCGAACGCACAACTACAAGACTTGCGGGGGACCGGATTCGAGGGCGGAATCGCGCGACTTCGGACGATCGGAGCGAACATTCAATGGGAACAGGGCCGGGCGGTGGCCCCGAGCACCTCACAGGCCCGGAGGCGGCGATCGTGAACGCCAATGGAGCACCACACCTACCCGACATAGCGGCCCCGTTCAACCGAGCAAGCCTCAACGTAGCGGCGGCGCCATGTTGGTGCGGTGAGATGCCCGAGCCTCTACCGTGCGAGGAAGACGATTCGGGAAGGTCTGCGGCATCTCCTTGATAGGGCAGCCGTACAACAAGCGGAAAGCTCGGCCTCCCAGAGATCGGGGCCGTGACATCGCAGACGACGAGGAGAGTGGGGACAAAGCCGACAAGGCTCGGCCCGGCCTCGAGCAAAGTCGGGCCTCGGCAAGGCGCGGTCCGGGAGCGCCGAACGACAACGCAGCAAACCGTCCATGTCGGGATCGTATGGAAGACCCCGCCAAGACCGTCACCGAGGTGCACCCGACCTCAGGGACGAGATCGGCG
Source organism: Hyparrhenia diplandra (assembly GCA_015847255.1). Classification (NCBI taxonomy): domain Eukaryota; kingdom Viridiplantae; phylum Streptophyta; class Magnoliopsida; order Poales; family Poaceae; genus Hyparrhenia; species Hyparrhenia diplandra. The sequence continues at coordinate 32,856 of JADLZK010008658.1, forward strand.
ACAACGAGCACGCGGCGGAGGCAGCCCACCTCTGGGCGGCCGGCGGGGACGAGACGCCCATGCACGTCGGGAAGACCGAGGGTACTCCCGGAACCTCCCGGCCGCAGCCTTCACAAGGGACATCGAGAGCACCACTCCCCACGCGTTTTGAGGCCACCTACCCACCTCGAGAAATATATGGGAGAAACTCGTCCCAGGTATGGTCGGGACGATTATCGGCCGGCCCGCCCTTTGCAGAGGGCACATGATGACAAGGTGATAATCGGGAATCTGCCCTCGCACCTCTCCGAGTCTACCGTAGCTTGGCTGGAACACCTTCCGCCCAACCTCATATCCAGCTGGACGGATTTGGTAAGGACCTTCAAAGGCAACTTCCAAGGCACGATTCGCGCCCGAAATTCTGGGACCTTCTGAATCGGCCGACAAAAGTCCGGACGAATCCCTACGCCGACTACATCCGGCGTTTCTCAAGCGGTGGACCGAGCTCCCCAATGTGACGGATTCGACGTCATAGGGCCTTCTCTTGGCCGCACCTCATGCCGAGACCTCGTGAAGAAGCCGGGGCGTCGGACTCCAACCGAGGCAAACGAACCGATGGACATCGCCACCAAGTTCGCCACGGTGAGAAGGCCGCCGGGGGCTCGTCGGGGTCAGGGGCCCAGGAAGGGGAAGCGCAGGAAGAGGAGCCCGAGGGATCCCAACCTCGGGAGAGCAGGAAGAAGAAGAAAAGGATAAGAGCCGCAAGGGCAAAGGCCATGCCGCCCAAGACGATTTTAAGACATGGTGGCCGCGGGTCGACCGCAAGGGGTCCGCCCCCGCCACAAGAAACCTTCGACAACATGCTCAAGAAGCCGTGCCAGAACCATAGCTACCCCGGCCAAGCATACCCCGGGGAGTGCAAGAAGGTGCGCCAACATTTCGCCAAGCTCAAAGCAATCCCCGAGGGTGAAGAGGAAGAGGCTCCCGAGGGTGGCGCCAAGGGCAACGAGGAGTTCCCCGAAGGTGAACAACCGCTTCATGATCTTCGGCGGCAAAGCACACAAAGAACATGACCGTGCGGCAGCGCAAGAAGGAGCGCCGCGGGAGGTCTACGCCACGGAGCCGGCAACCCGGCCGCGCAAGTGGTCGGACCAGCCATCACCTTCGACCGGGTCGGATCACCCCAAAGACATCCCGAACCCGGAGGCTTATCCACTAGTGGTGGATCCCATCATCGCCAACACTCGGCTCACCAAGGTCCTTATGGACGGAGGGAGCAGCCTCAACCTCATCTACGAAGAAACCCTCGACCTCCTCGGGGTAGACAAGTCCAAGATCCGCCCTGGAGGACAAAGATTCAATGGCGTCGTCCCCGGCAAGCAACTTAAGCCCCTCGGGCAGATTGACTTGCCGGTATGCTTTGAGACCCCCTCGAACTTCAAAAGCGGAGACTCTCACATTTGAGATTCTTGGGGTCCGCGGTACTTACCACGCACTCCTCGGACGGCCTTGTTACGCCAAGTTCATGGTCGCCGAACTACACGTACCTCAAGCTCAAGATGCCGGGGCCAAAGGGTGTCATCACCACCGGCCCTTCACACCATCACGCATATGAGTGCGACGTGGAGAGCGTGGAGTACGCCGAGGCACTCACCATTGCCGAGGCACTCATTGCCGACGCTTAAAAGAAGCTTTGACGAAATCGCGACCGAGCACGAGGCCAAGCGCCGCGCCGGGGAGCTTCGAGCCCTCTCGGGCACAAAGAAGATCCCACTTGATCCCAAGAACCCGAAGGAGAAGCTGCTGACCATCGGCTCGGACCTGGATCCAAAATAGGAGGCAAAGGTGCTCATCGACTTCCTCCGCGCGAACGCCCGAGACGTTTGCATGGGGACCTCGGACATGCCGGGCATACCGAGGGATGTCGCCGAAGCACTCCCTAGACATCCGCCGGGCTCAAAGCGATCATGCAGCGCTTGCGCCGTTTCGATGACGCCAAGCGGAAGAACATCGGCGAGGAGATCCACAAGCTGCCGGAGGCCGGATTTATAAAAGAAGTATTCCACCCCCGAAAGTGGTTAGCTAATCCCGTATTAGTAGAGAAAAGAATGGGAAATGGCGGATGTGTGTGGACTACACTAGTCTCAACAAAGCATGTCCGAAAGTTCCTTTTTACGTAAGTGCAATCAAGCTCTAAGTGGGTTTTGGCGTTGATGACCACCGAATTAGGGGACTAATGAGATTTTACGAAGATGACATGCGAGGGATTAAAATATGGAGTTGATGAACAGGTCCAAAGGCACCAAATCAAGTTAGATGGTGGTGTTTCCGCTCAAGGCGCTTAAATTATTTTATATTTGAATCTTGAGTTTAGGAAAAGCCGTACTACTAAGAGGGATCCTAGGATTCTCGGATACACTGTGGACCAAGTGCTCTAAACATCAAATTCAAACACACAACACAACTCCAAACGACCGGCCAAAGCACTTCTACAATCGATTCACTCTTTTTTTGTCGGAGGTTTGGCGCGGCAGATGGTGCGTGTCGATGCGGCGAGTGCCGCACTTAAAATCGCACCCGTTGGGCCCGTGGGGGTATAAATACCCATTCTACCCCTCCTAACGGTTACTCTGGCTCACTTCATCTTCAACCTCGCGACAGCAAATTTAAAAAGATCTCTTGCTCTCTCTCACTCCTCCATTGTTGCTCCTCCTTCCCCAAGCAAAAAAGATTTTGATTCCACCATCAAATCTTGAGGGAAAAGGCAACAAAGCTGCTTGTGGAGGCCGGATCTACTACTTCCTCCACTCAAAAGAGCATTTGGTTCACGCGTTTGGCGGAACCCTAGGGTTCTTTACTCTTGGAGCTTGCTCCTAGACGGCTAGGCGTCGCCCTTGAGCTTGCCCCCTTCGTGTGGCAGCCTTGGGAGGTTTGTAACCTCACTCTACAGCAATACATTACCCCACATCTCTAGGGTTAACTCCCTAGACTTGTGAACGAGGGAAAAAGCAAGCCGGTGGGCAAGCTAAGCCTTGTGTGGCAACCTCAACAACGTGGACGTAGCCCAGCCTGTGTGACGCGGTGAACCACGGGTCAAATCCTTGTCTCACTTGTTCTCCCTTTACTTTATTGCATATTTGTCTTGTGAGAAAGGGCTTCGACCCGATCTACTTGGTTGCTGGGTTTACGCCGACCTTGGAAGGTTTTACGTGGTATATTTGTGTGCAGGAACAAGTGGGAACCTTGAGCACCAAACTCCAGCTCGTGGACTAGCTTTTGGGAGTGCTCTGTTCCTGATACGTGGCACAGTGCCGATGCAGCGCTTTACCGGCCGAGAGAAGTGTCTCTCTGTCTCTGTCTCTGTCTGTTGGTCCGGTTCACGCGGCAGTGCCGCGACTTGACGCGGCAGTGCCGCGCCTCTTGTGTACTGACAGTCTACAGAAGTTTTAACAGGTCAATTTTGGGGTTAAGCCTATTCACCCCCCCCCTCTAGGCTTCCATCAGATCCTACAAGTGGTATCAGAGCTAGGATACTTCGTATACGCTTCACCGCGTGAAGTATGGAGGCACCGGAGGGATCGAACAAAGGAGGCAAGTCCACCGTCCCCGTGGAGGAGGTGGAGGCCGCAGCCGGCGAGCTTTCTCTCGGTACAGCCAGTGAGAGCACCATCAAGGGTGATGCCACCGATGCCGAGAGAAAGACCGCAAGAATAGCAAGGCGAAACGCTAGAAGGCAAGAGCGAGAAAAGAAAAGACTAGAAGAGCAAGCTAGTGTCAAGCTTGCCGAGAAGCTTCAAAGAAAAGATCAAAGAAAGATGATTCGTGAGGCAAGAGCTGCTAGGAGGGCAGCAAGAGAGAAGAAAAGGCAAGAAGAAGAGGCGGAGTCAAGTGAGCTATCAAGTAGCTCCGACGATGGAGATGATGATATCTCCTACAACAAGAAGAAGAAGAAGGAAAGCAAGAAGGATGAGGGCAGCGTCAACAACAACAAGTTCGCCGCCATATCCTTTAATTATTCTTCTTACTTGACTAACCGCGATAAGAAGTCTTTCATTAATGTACCGCGGGAAAGTTGTCTCGTTTCGATGGGACCAACTATGCCAAGTGGAAGCACTTGATGAGAGCCTATCTTAGCGCCCTTCACCCCGGTCTTTGGGAGGTTGTGTGCAGTAGATTTCAGCCACCCGGTGAACCCCAAGGAGCCGACGAACGAAGAGCTAGCAGCTGCCCACATCAACGGCCAAGCCACAAGCATCCTCCTTAGTGCTCTTGAAGGCAATGAGTACAATAGGGTGATGAATGTCAATGAAGCAAAGAAGATTTGGGACACTCTAGTACTTGCACATGAAGGAGTAGACAAAGTAAGAAAAGCCAAGATTGACTTGTTGAAGGCCAAGCTCAACGGTTTGTGATCCTTGATGGAGAAGGAGCCCAAGAAATGTTTGACCAGGTTGATGGTGCTAGTTGGCAAGATTAGAGGATTTGGAGATGAGGATCTAGATGACCACACCGTTATCAAGATCATGCTTGAGGCATACACACCTAGAAATGACATAGTGGTCACCTTGATTCGTGACAAGAAGAAGTTTGAACAATTCACTCCAAATGATGTGCTTGGAAGACTACTCACCTATGACATGTAAAGAGAGGAGGCAAATGAAAGAAGAAAGCTTGGAGAGTTGCAAGCCAAGCTTGAGGGCATCAAGATCAAGGATGTGGCTCTCAAGGCAACCAAGACAAGCTAAGCCAAGCTCCTCCAACAAGATGAAGGGCAGCAAGCAAGCATCAACAAGTATAGACAAAGAAATGAAGAAGATGCAAGAAAATATTGATGCAACCTCTTCCTCAAGTGATGATGAAGATGATGGGGCTGATTACAAGAAGATTGATGACATGGCCCTATTCATGAAGAAGTATGGGAAGGGGATGAAAGCAAATGGCTACAAGATGGTGCAACGAAGATTCCCAAACAAGAAAAAAAGAGAACATGCTTCAATTGTGGCAGCACCGAGCATTTTGTTGCCGATTGTCCTTATGAGAACAAGAACAACAAATACAAGAAGGACAATGGCAAGGACAAGAAGCAAGACTACAAGAGAAAGGGAAGAAGCATGGGTGAAGCTCACATCGGCCATGAGTGGGACTCAACAAAAGAGACAAGTGAAGAGGAAGTCCATGTTGCAACATTTGCTATGCAAGAGACCTCTACACCCAACCTCTTCGACAACATGACCGATGATGAGGATGAGGACAATGACTCCACTCATGTTTGTCTTATGGCCAAGCATGAGAAGGTAAAATCCAAACCTAAACCTTCTCCTTCTCTTAGTGATGACTCTAGTGATCTTAGTGAAAGCTCTAGTGAAGATGAATCTAGTGATGATGAAGAATATGTTAGACTCACTAAAAACCTAGATCCCAAAACTAGAGGCTTTCTTGCTCAACTAATGGCGGATTTAGAAAGTACCCAAGCGGAGTTAGCAACTAGAGATAGTCAACTTGATAGACTTGAAAAGCTCTATGTTGATAACAAGGATGCTCTTGTAGCTGAGAGAAGTGAGGTGGCTTCCTTGCAAAAGAGCCTAGCTAATGAGCAAGGAAATCATGCTCTTACTAAGAAGGCTATGGTCACCCTAAATGGGAAATATTGTGATTTGCAAGACAAGCACAAAAGCTTGAAAATGAACATAGCATTCTTAGTGAGTGCAACTCACATCTCCTAGCCACAAAGGATACCTCTACTCCCTCCACTAGTCAAGGTTGTGGAAAATGCTATAATGTTGATATGAATGCTTATGCCACTAACCTTGCCAATATGAAAGCAATGGAGAAAGAGATCACTAGGCTCCGCTATGGTAAGAAAAGAAGGTGAAACCAGCAAGGCAAATGAGCAACAAGATTGAGGCTCCCAAAAGGCCCAACTACATTGATGGGAGAAATTCAAGAATCAAGGATGGACTTGGACACAAGCATGGAAACAAAATCAATGGTCGAAAGATGATCAATGGTGTTGAATGTGTCAAATTCTTGAGCAAAGGCACGAGAGGGTACGAGAGGGCACACGCAGGCGTTGGACACAAGCCAACCCGAGCATGCTTATGCTTTATGGCGGCAGTGCTTAAATACGGGCGGCAATGCCGGGGAGGGGGCGGCAGTGCCGCGAGGACAGCGGCGAAGGCCGCGCCCCAAGAAAAAGGGAAGGTCACCTACACTGCCTCGGCTCAGAATAGACCCAAGAAAATGGTCCAAAAGCCTGTGAAGAAGGTCCAGAAGTCAGAAAATCTTGTCTGGGCTGTTCCTAAGGGCCACTCCTATCAATCAAAGGCAAAAGCAAGCAAGTTAGACTCAAATCCTTGCTTTGAAGTGAAGGCAAACAGCAAGGGGGAGGTGTTTGCAAAGTACTTGGGCAGTGAAAAGAAACTTTATTGCAACACCTCTATATGGGTTCCCAAAGTTCTTGTGACTAAGGTAAAAGGTCCCAAGAATCTTAGGGGACCTAAACTTGTGAACTAAACTTGTTTTGCAGGCATACTCCTCCGGTGGGTCAAGTTGGGTGTTTGACAGCGGCTGTACAAATCATATGACCGGAGAAAGGAGTATGTTCTCATCATATTCCCAAACCAATGACGACAGAAACAACATAAGGTTTGGAAATGATGATGTAAGAAGTGTGATCGGTCTTGGTAACGTTGCTATCACAACTGAGCATAATATTTCAGATGTTTTGCATGTTGATTCGTTGGGATACAATTTGTTGTCGGTCTCACAATTGTGTGAGAAAGGCTACAATTGTCTCTTTACGGATGTTGGTGTGGAAGTCTTTCGCAGAAAGGATTCCTCTGTTGTCTTTACAGGCAAACTCAAGAACAAGCTTTACTTAGTTGACTTCAACAAAAGTGAAGCTAAGCTTGATACCTGTCTAATGGCAAAATCTAGCATGGGCTGGTTATGGCATCGCCGTCCCAGCACATGTTGGCATGAGGAACTTGGCCCAAACCTGAGAAAGACAACCACATCATTGGACTAACAAATATTGATTTTGACAAAGACAGGATATGTGGACCTTGCCAAGCCGGAAAGCAAGTAGGTGCACCTCACCCACCAAAGAGTGTGATGACCACTACTCAACCATTAGAGTTGATACACATGGATCTCTTTGGGCCCGGTGGCCTACCTTAGCATCGGGGGTAACAAATATGGACTTGTTATTGTTGATGATTACTCCGCTTCACTTGGGTTTTTCTTTGTCTTTGATAAGTGTCAGGTACAAGAGAAGGTGAAAACCTTCATCAAGAGGAGCACAAAGAGAATTCGATCTCCCCGTCAAGAGAATAAGAAGTGACAATGGGACCGAATTCAAGAACACCCAAGTTGAAGAATACCTTGATGAAGAGGGCATCAAGCATGAGTTCTCAGCCGCATATACCCCTCAACAAAATGGTGTAGTAGAGAGGAAGAACCGTACACTCATAGAGATGGCAAGGACAATGCTTGATGAGTACAAGACTTGGACATCTTTTGGTGTGAAGCCATCAACACCGCTTGTCATGCCATCAACCGCCTCTACTTACACAAGAAACTCAAAAAGACTTCATATGAGCTCTTAACCCGGTAACAAACCTAAGGTGTCATACTTTAGGGTGTTTGGGTGCAAGTGTTTCATTCGAGAACAAAGGCCCCGAACCTCTAAATTTGCACCTAAAGTTGATGAAAGTTTTTCTTCTTGGTTACGGATCAAATGAGCATGCCTATCGTGTTTTCAACCAAACCACCGGTAGGGTTGAAATCACTATAGATGTGACATTTGATGAATCTAATGGCTCTCAAGTAGAGCAAGTTGATCAAAGTGTTGTAGGAAAGGAGGATCCACCTTGTGAGGCAATCAAGCAATTGGCTATCGGTGACATAAGGCCTCAAGAAGATCAAGCTAATGGAGAGGAGGATCCACCGGTTGTTCTTTGCACAAGATTCGGCGGCGTACTCGATGACCAAGTGCAGCGCACGCGCTCTTTGGAAGTGTCGGCCAGCGGCGGTCACGCACCATCGTAGCGCGGCGGTGCCGCGCCACCTACCTCAGCGGCGATTGATCCACGCATCACTGTTCAACCACTTGATCTTGCTCCAATTCTTGAAGGCGATGATGAATATGATGAAGATCAAGAAGAAAATGCGAAGGCATTGATCACCCACGACTACGACAAACAATTCAGCGGGATCATCCGTTGACAACATCCTTGGGAGTCTTGAAAGGGAGTTACTACTCGATCTCATCTAGGCGCTTTACGCCAACATTTCGTTTGTTTTATCTTTGGAACCGCGAGAAAGTAGATGATGCTCTCAAGGATCCGGATTGGGTATTGGCCATGCAAGAAGAGCTCAACAACTTCAAAAGAAATGAAGTGTGGGAGTTGGTGGAAAGACCCAAGACTAACATCATTGGCACCAAGTGGGTCTTAGTAACAAGCAAGATGAAGATGGGTTGGTGACAAGAAACAAGGCAAGATTGGTTGCTCAAGGCTTCACTCAAGTAGAGGGCTTGGACTTTGATGAGACGTATGCACGGTGGCAAGACTAGAAGCAATTCGCATTCTTCTAGCCTTGGCTGCCCATCATGACTTCAAGCTGTACCAAATGGATGTCAAGAGTGCATTCCTCAATGGCCCACTACAAGAGGAAGTATATGTTGAGCAACCACCCGGTTTTGAAGACCCCAAGTTTCCCAACCACGTCTACAAGCTCCATAAGGCGCTCTATGGGCTTAAGCAAGCACCTAGAGCATGGTATGAATGCCTTAAGGAATTCTTACTCAAACAAGGCTTTGAGATAGGCAAAGCCGACCCTACTCTCTTCACTCACAAAGTTAGCAATGATATATTTGTATGCCAAATATATGTCGATGATATAATATTTGGTAGCACTAACAATGTGTATGTTAAACAATTTAGTAGGACTATGACTAAGATATTCGAGATGTCCATGATGGGTGAGCTAAAGTACTTCCTCGGGTTTCAAGTCAAGCAAATGGAGGAAGGGACATTCATTTGCCAAACCAAGTACACCCACGACATGCTAAAGAAGTTTGATATGGCTAAGGCAAAGCCAATCAAAACTCAATGCCAAGCAATGGACATCTTGATCTTGATGAGGAGGGTCAGGCCGTGGACATGAAGGTATATCGCTCCATGATTGGATCTTTGCTTTACCTTTGTGCATCTAGGCCGGACATAATGCTTAGTGTGTGTATGTGTGCTCGTTTTCAAGCCAATCCAAAGGAATGTCACAACATGGCTGTTAAGAAGAATCTTGAGATACTTAGTACTCACTCCTAACCTTGGCTTTTGGTATCCGAAGGGTTCCAAGTTCAATCTACGTGGCTATTGATTCGACTATGCTTAGGGTTGCAAAGTAGATCGAAAAGCACTTCGAGGGGACATGTCAATTCCTTAGGCGGTCCTTAGTGTCTTGGAGCTCTAAGAAGCAAAATTGTATAGCCCTTTCCACCGCCGAGGCCGAGTATGTTGCGGCCGGTGCATGTTGTGCTCAACTACTTTGGATGAAGCAAACCTTAAAAGATTACGGATGTCATTTCACAAAGATACCTCTTCTTTGTGACAACGAGTGCCATCAAACTCGCAAATAACCACAGTAGCACACTCTAGAACAAAACACATAGACATCCGTCATCACTTCTTGAGAGACCACGAACTCAAAGGAGATATCGCAATTCGCCATGTGAGCACCGAAAAGCAACTAGCCGATATCTTCACCAAGCCTCTCGATGAGTCAAGGTTTTGTGCTTTGCGTAGTGAGCTAAACATTCTCGATTTCGTAACTTGGTTTGAATTCAAACACACATGCAATCTGTTTGAGACACTAGTTCGACATAGGAAGAGTTTGTGAAAACTTTTTATATTGTGTTTCAAAAGGATTTCAAATTCTAATCCGAAATTCAATGCCATAGTTACGTATTGTTGTTACGTCACGGCAATAAATTTTGGTGTCTCGTGATCAAGTTTGAGGAGAAATAAGTCAAAAGTGGCAATATATATGCGGGACAGAGGCAGCTGCTTGGCGGTGCCGCGTTCTTCCAGACGGGCGGTGCAGCGTAAACCGCGGCGATGCGCGCGTCAGAAGTGCCGCGCCTAGGGTTTCAGTCTTCTTACGTCGAACCGTTTTTGGGCCATTTTTCTTCTTTCCTTTTCTACCCCCTGGCCCAACCGGTTTCTCCTTCTCCTCTCGGACCGGCGCGCCCGCAGACGCGCCTCTCTTCTTCTCTCTCTCTCGCGTGAGACCGAGCGCCGCCGTCTCTCTCTGCCGCCTTTGCCGCTGGCCTGCCGCCCGGCGATGCAGCGCCGCCAGCGCCCCCCGGAGTTCTGCTCGTCTCTGGCTGGCCGAGCTCCCTCTCCTCGAGCTCCCGCTCTTCTCCTCCCCTCACTCCACGAAGGCAACGCCGGGTAAACCTAACCCTAGCCATGGAAGTTTCTTGCCCGATCTATGCAATGTGTAGAAAGTTTTCATGGATTCTTCACGCTCAATGATGTATGAACCCTAGGAAAATGATTTGGTTAAATGGAATCAACGGTTTTCGTGTTTCGATTGGTTGGATGATTTAGGGGGAGGGCACGGCACTGTCGTCCCCAAAATAGGACCTGATAGTCCTTAACTGATTCAATCAGTAAATATCCCTTGAATCATCCACTTAATCAAGATGGGAAAGTTGGTGAATCCATATGTCGAAGAAATTTTCACTTTAGTTCATACCTAATAGTCAATCCATGGACAATTTACACCTATTTGTGATTTGATCTCAGAAATTGGCATAGAAACATGAGAATGTGTCAAATAGATGGCATAGAACTGTTTGGAAGATAAAAATAGGTGGTCTGCGAGCAAGGGGAGCGGCGGTGCTTGGCGTGACACACCTGGCGGTGCCAGCAAGGCTTGATCCGCAGCGAAACCGTGCCTCGCTGGCAGCGGCGCATGCCGCAGCCAGTTCTGTTCTTACCCGGATAGCTTGCTTCAACTACCTAATTTTATGTCTCAAACCTTCTTTTACATATATTTGACCATTTTTGACCTTCTATTCACATCGGTTTCTAATCAATGTCTTAAATTGCATAGATGGATCACGAAAGTGATCCCCATGGCAAGAGAAAGATGAGGGTCAAGGTAGTTGAAAGGAGAGGGCGTGGAAGAAAGAACCTTGGCGGAGGAGCAGCGGTGGCGGCAGTAGTGGAGTAGCTGAACTCACAGAAGAGCAACAGCAGCAGTATGGGTACACCATTGTGCCCCCTGGTGAGCAAGGCACCCCGAGCACCTGTGCGTGTATGACAGCAGACTACATGCGGCAGGTGGAGGGTGTCTTTGAGATGGCGCTCCCGTCCAATGATCCACCCATTCCGGTGGTGAGCTACTTCAAGAAACAGAGAGAAGTGGCGGATGCTGGAGCAGTAAATGCCTATGCAGATGAGCAGCATGAGGGCATAGATGAGAGGTTTTGGGCTGCATTCAATTCCAACTTCTATCTGACAGTCCTTCTTCACTCCAACAAGAGTAAGATAACCACAATGCATTACATTGATTTTGAGAGGATGGCAGACAAGGAGGAGGATGCCTTCAATGAGGCAATAGAGGCATGTGACAAGTTTGAGCTGACAGATATTATGTCTTTCAAGCATGATTGGAATGAGGAGATCCTCAGCCAGTTTCATGCCACTTACTCTTGGGACGAGGCCATCGAGACACCATACAAATCGGATGGTGACAAGAGGCACTCTGAGTTGATTTTGTCACCTTTTTGTCGAGATCCTTGGCTTTGGGGCTGAGCACAGGGAGTACACAGATATCCATGAGATAGACCCTATTGATGCCAAGGCCATCAGGGACTGCTGGGCTGATCAGGAATTGCTTGGCAAGAGGAAGGGGTTGAAGGACTTCTTCTATGTGATGAACAATCTCTGTCGGTGTACCATTGATCCTAAGGATGGGGCAGCTTCTCGATGTGAATGGATATGCTAGAAATCGATTGCCCATTTCGGGAATGACGAGACATTCAATGTGGGCAAGTTCATTTGGAGACAGCTAGCCAATACTATGGATGATGCTAGGAGGAACCTGCCATATGCTCCTTATATTATGTTCATAATTGAGAGGGTCTCTAGGAATATCTATCCTAAGGACTGCTTCCACACCGTCTACAACATAGAGAAGACTCATGGCTTGGATGGTGGGAAGACCGTGTGGTGAGCAGGACCCTCGGCGGGAGGCACCTCGGTGGCGAGAGAGGACTTGGAGGAGCCCTCTAGCTCTAGGCCCGGGGAGACCACAGCAAGTCTCGATCCAAGGTGAAGAAGTGGATCAAGGCTATATTTGGGCCTTGCACATACGCATCTCAGCAGACCTACGAGTTGCGCAGGGAGGTGAGACAGGTCTTCAAGAGTGTCAGGGAGAAGCAAGGACTCCCGGTTCCTCCTTCTATCCCTAGACCACCACAGTACGACCTCCCAGAGCTTTCAGCCACCAGTAGCTCAGATCAGGACTTGTCAGACCTTCTTGGGAGTTTTTCTCAGCAGCCAGCTCGGCGCTCCACTCGTCGCTCCGCACAGACCAGCGCAGTTATCTCAGAGGAGGACGAGGACACAACTTCCAGTCGCGAGGACACCAGTGAGGAGTGACTCCGCTTCTCTCTTCTCTTTTCTATGATCTTTTTGGTGCTTGACGCCAAAGGGGAGAAAATTAGAAGAAATGAGGGGGTCAAACTTTTTCGGCATACGGAGATGGTTCGAGGATGGAGCAGCAGCAGATCTTGAGTTTAGATCTTTTGAGAGTAGCTTGTTAGGTGTGAGTTTGAGAGAAACTCTATTTTATGTAATAATGCCACCTATGACTTGTTATTTCTCGGATTTGGTCGTTTGATTGCTTAAACTACATTTTATATATCCCTATTTGCTTGCTTAGATTGTTAATCATGTCCTATATCTTTGTGGTTGATGTTACGTACGTGCATGCGTGGCGATAGGGGCGGCAGTGCCGTACCTCGGCACGGCATTGCCGCGCCTGGCACGGCAGTGCCGCGCACATCGTGCGAGACGGACAACCTTTTTGTGCTCGATCAATTCACCGTTGTCATATGCATCACGGATATATTTTATGACACTACATTTGAGCACCCCACGGTAACCATGGATGTAGGGGAGGCCTTGCACACTTTCTAAATGTATAACTTGACTTTCATGTCAAATTTGAGAATTCAAATCTCACTTATACATTTAGGGGAGGCCTCACTACACCTAAATAGGTGAAACCCGACTTTTCATGTCAATATTGAGAATTCAAGACTCACTCACATATTTAGGGGAGGTTGCTACATCCTTGGTCCTCGTAATCTAAGTTTGACTATATATCTTATGTAAGCTCTAATTTGGTTGTCATCAATCACCAAAAAGGGGGGAGATTGTAAGTGCAATCAAGCTCTAAGTGGGTTTTGGCGTTGATGACCACCGAATTAGGGGACTAATGAGATTTACTGAAGATGACATGCGAGGATTAAAATATGGAGTTGATGAAGCAGGTCCAAAGGCACCAAATCAAGTTAGATGGTGGTGGTGTTTTAGGCTCAAAGGCGCTTAAATTATTTTATATTTCGAATCTTGAGTTTAGGAAAAACCGTACTACTAAGAGGGATCCTAGGATTCTCGGTTTTTGTGGACCAAGTGCTCTAAACATCAAATTCAAACACACAACACAACTCCAAAACGACCGGCCCGGCACTTCTACACCGATTCACTCTTTCATTTTGTCGGGTTGGCGCGGCGATGCGGCGTCCCCGCCGGCTGATCAGGGCGTGTCGATCTTGGCGATGCCGCACTTAAAATAAATCGTTGGGCCCGTAGGGGTATAAATACCCATTCTACCCCTCCCTAACGGTTACTCGGCTCACTTCATCTTCAACCACGCGGCAGCGACGGAAAAAGAGATCTTTTGCTCTCTCTCACTCCTCCATTGTTGCTCCTCCTTCCCCCAAGCAAAGATTTCGATTCCACCATCAAATCTTGAGGGAAAAGGCAACAAAGCGCTTGTGGAGGTCGGATCTACTACTTCCTCCACTCAAAAGAGCATTTGGTTCACGTTTGGCCGGAACCCTAGGGTTCTTTACTCTTGGAGCTTGCTCCCTAGACGGCTAGGCGTCGCCCTTGAGCTTGCCCCCCCTTCGTGTGGCAGCCTTGGGAGGTTTGTAACCTCACTCTACAGCAATACATTACCCCACATCTCTTGGGTTAACTCCCTAGACTTGTGAAGCGAGGGAAAAAGCAAGCCGGTGGGCAAGCTAAGCCTTGTGTGGCAACCTTAACAACGTGGACGTAGCCCAGCCTGTGTGTGGCGGTGAACCACGGGTCAAATCCTTGTCTCACTTGTTCTCCCTTTACTTTATTGCATATTTGTCTTGTTGTTGACGGTAACTAACGACAATTTAAATACCGTCAACCCAACACCAAAACTACCTAGAAATAGGGATTTCAACTAACATATTCCAAAGTTTTGGTGTTTATTTGGACTTGTAGGTACAAACTCATGGATGATCACTTTGGGCCAAAAAGACAAAGAAAAAGAAGTAAAATCAATAAAGAGAAAAAGGCCCAAAGGAGCAAATGACAAGCCCACGAAATTCCAACAAAACGTCGAAACCGGTAGGGTGCGATTGCACCACACAACTTTTTGAGCAAGGAAGCCCATTTTGCGAAGCTCGGGCGAAGCCGACCCTGGCGGGGTGCAAGCGCACCCAAAGGTGCGGCCGCACCCTGGCCAAGGCGGTTCGCGCCCATCTTCGGTGAGGCGGTTTGTTACCTTCCAAAACTGATGAAACCGACGTGGGATAGTCGGTTTGCTGTACATGGAAGGTTTTCCTAGGTCGGTTTGGGTGGTTTTTAGCACTTAGGTCCCTCTCCCTTATGTATAAATAGACCCTCTCTCTCCCTCTCAAAGAACAACACAATTTACAAGGAGAAACCAGTCCACTTGTGCAAGTGAGTAGAATTAGATCTTCTTCTTCTACTTCTTCTATTCTATCTCCCAATTCTAGAGAGTGAGAGAGGGAAAGGCTAGAAAGAAGCTTGGTTCTTTCTACTGGGAGTTGTCGGTTAAGCCCCTCGGTGTTCCGCTGTTCCTAGGAGGACGAAGTCTTGGGACTTGTCGGTTACCCGCCCGGCTTGTACCTCTGCAAACTACTTACACTTTGGTAGCGGAGTCTTTGTGATTATCTTGCAGCTATTTAATTTCCATTGTACATTTCTCAGCTGTTGTAGACTTGCGGGATTGGTAGATCGTTACGTTAGTTCTTGGTGGAGGGACTCTTTGGCCAGGGGACCTTGGCCAACATCAAGAACTGTGACCAATAGTGCAAGCGTGGTGTTTGGACTAGCGTTCACCTACCTTTTGCGGTGCATCCCACGGTTGAGGGGTAGGCGGCTTGGTTGTGACTTGACCTTGTCCGTCCCTTGAAATCCCCCCCCGTTTTTTGCGTCGTAGAGCTAATTGCGGGACACTGTTCTTGGGCGTAGGCGGTGCCCGAAGTGAGTAGACAACGAGACTTTAGGAATCACTTTGCCTAGAAAACTTAGCCTATAGATACCTCGCTACTCTTGGAAAACAAACCCTTTGCCTTAGGTTGACATAAACCTAAATAGCCATTTCTTGCGACCGTCCCAATGGAAAATACGATACCACAGCACCCACAGGGTGAAGTGCTACAACGGTATTTCCCGTGCGCTTGCGGATTTATCGTGTGCGTTAAGAAACACCAACAAGCATTTCGGCGCCGTTGCGAGGACGGTTGTCGTAGTTATATATTGAACCGAGTCAACCTACGTATTTGGAAGTATCCTTTAAACAAAAATACCAAAAAGAGTTCCCATGGAGCAACCCACTATCCAAATCCATGCGCTCTCCTAAGGGCGAGCTCGTAGAACCATGCCAATCTGTGAAGCCAATCACGGCTTAGAGTATGAGCTCCGCCTTGGCTTTATAGCCATGGTTCGGGCCGAGCCTTTTCAGGCTCGGAATATGAAAAACCCCTATCATCATTTTACGGGAGTTTGAGCGGCTTCTGTGGGCTGCGACAGTGCGAGGCATGACACATGACACGTTGAGGTGGAAGTTGTTTCCGTTCTCTCTCTGAGAGGGCGACTCAATGGTACGCCCATAGCGTAGGGTTGGTAAAGCGGAGAATGGGAAGAAGCTGCGAAGCGATTCTGTGTAGCATTCTACCCGATATCCAGAATCGCGCCCTGCGACAAGAGATACTCAACTTCCGACAAATAGAGGGTGAAAGCGTTAGGTGCAGCTGGGATCGGTTTATCACGCTTACACGATCCGGCCCGGACTGTCCATACCAAACCACGTCTTTGCTACGGCATTTTACGGCTAGGATTGGGCAGGCGCCCTCTTGCTTGATTTATTTCTTTGGAGGGTCGTTTTCACATAAAACCACAGCGGAAGGAGAAGCTCTCCTAAACCGTATTCTTGAGAATACT
Organism: Hyparrhenia diplandra; assembly: GCA_015847255.1. NCBI lineage: Eukaryota > Viridiplantae > Streptophyta > Magnoliopsida > Poales > Poaceae > Hyparrhenia > Hyparrhenia diplandra. The sequence goes on from JADLZK010008658.1 coordinate 49,364, forward strand.
CCTCGCTAGAACCCATCCGAGTAGAACTCAAGCAAGAGGAAGTCTCATCGGCTACTGCCGAACATGAAACAACTTTAGAGAGACCCTCGCCTGAACCAGAACCAGAGGAGACCGTTTGCACGGATCTCCGTTCTTCGAGGTTGACTTTTCCTGATCAATTCGGTGACACCTCGAAGTACGAACAATGGAAGAAACCACCGGTCGGCGGCCCCCTGAACAACCCACGGATAAAACTTTCCTCCGTGAGTGTTAAGGAGCTAACGGCTATAATGAGCACGGAATGGTTGCGAGAGGAAGGACCCCTTTCGAAGAAATTCGGATAAGTGGCCCCTCTACACCAATCCATTGCAGATTTCAGGGAAGTCTGGTGGAAATCATGTATAACCCTACTGTGGGGATAAACATAATGTCCGAAACCTTTGCACAAGCTTGTGTTGAGGAAGCTATTAGAACCCCCACAGCACGGACCTTGCGCATAGCACCACGAACCACCATTGAATGCTTTGTGAGGTTATACATGAACAAATCTTCACGCATAAGGATGTCAAGTTGTCTACGGACTTTCACGTTTTTGATATCCAAGACTTCGACATCCTAATCGGGCATCCCTTGGAGAAGATTATTTATCTACCAAGCATCAGGGATTTAGATGTCACACTCGGGAAGAAAAAGTTTTCTATCCCAGTTACTCGAGCTAAAAACTCGGTAACAGAACCCTTCCTGGAGTATGACACGCCCGAGGAGGTTATGGGAGTTATGCTATATGAGAACCCGAAACGGACCTTGAAAAAGGCGCCCAATTCTTCATTGAAGAAGAGGGCGATTCGGGGAAATCATAGAACTTCCCAAAGAGGAAGAGCTAACCCGGCCTCAGTTGAGCTTAAACCCCTACCCCGGGCCTACGCTATGTCTTCCTAAACGGCGATTCACAAGCACCGGTCATTATAGCGACAAGCTTAGTGACCAAGAGACTACCCGACTCATAGCCGTTTTAGAGAAACACAGATCGGTCTTCGGGTATTCCCTTCAAGATTTGAAAGGGGTAAGCCCAACACTATGCACACATCGCATTCCTATTGACCCCAGATAATACCCCATCATGCGAACCCAGTTGCCGCAGCTCAATAATGCGATGCGTGAAGTCGTGAAGAAGGAAGTTCTCAAACTTCTTCACGCCGGGATTATCTATCCCGTACCCACGATGATTGGGTTAGCCCAGTCCAAGTGGTCCCTAAAAAGGGAGGAATGACGGTCGTTGAGAACGCTAAAAATGAACTCATTCCACAAAGACAAGTCACGGGGTGGAGAATGTGTATCGATTAGGAAACTCAACAAGGCAACAAAGAAAGATCACTTCCCACGCCCTTTATCGATGAAATGTTGGGCGGTTAGCAAAACATTCTTTCTTGTTTCCTTGGCGGGTATTACGGTTACCACCAGATCCCGATCCCACCGATGACCGAGCAAGACCACGTTCACATGCCCATACGGAACCTATGCCTATCGTAGAATGTCATTTGGGCCGTGTAATGCCGCTTCTTTCGGCGGTGCATGATGTCTATCTTCTCAGACATGATTGAAGAAATCATGGAGGTCTTCATGGACGATTTCTCCGTCTATGGTAAGACCTTTGAAAAGCTGTCGAAGAACCTAGACCAGTCTTGCGGCGATGCCAAGAAAAGGACCACGGTACTTAAGCGGGAAAAGTGCCACTTTATGGTCCGAGAAGGCATCGTTCTTGGGCACCTCGTGTCCGAGAGGGGGATAGAGGTAGACAAAGCTAAAATAGAAGTTATCGAAAAGCTACCACCCCCAGTGAACGTCAAAGGCATCCGTAGTTTCCTAGGCCACGCAGGGTTTTATAGAAGATTCATAAAAGATTTCTCACAAATCGCTAGACCTCTTACGGCTCTGCTAGCCAAAGATGTACCCTTTGACTTCACAGATGAGTGCCTGCACGCTTTCGAAACCCTGAAGAAAGCACTCATCTCGGCTCCGATCATCCAACCCCCGGATTGGTCGTTGCCATTTGAAATCATGTGCGATGCAAGCGACTTCATTTGTTGGAGCGGTCTTAGGCCAAACCAAGGATAAAAAGCAGACGCCATCGCATATGCTAGCAAAACTCTGACAGAGCACAGCTTAATTATGCCACAACGAGTAAAAAAGAGCTCTGGCAGTAGTCTTTGCTATCGAGAAGTTTCGATCCTACTTAGTGGGCGCAAAAATAATTATTTACACAGACCATGCCGCCCTTAAGTACCTTCTTACCAAAAAGGATGCGAAACCTCGCCTGATCCGCTGGATTCTTCTGCTCCAAGAATTTGATATAGAAATAAAAGATAAAAAGGGAGTAGAAAATACAGTTGCGGATCATTTGTCGCGTATGCAGGTAACTAACATGCAGGAACCCCCAATCAACGACTACCTGCGCGACGACATGCTACTCAAGGTGTCGCACTTCAACCCATGGTACGCAAACATTGTGAATTACATGGTTGCGGGATTTACCACCACAGGGGAGAACAAAAGCTCCAAATGGAGAGCAGGCGGCACCTATGGGATGACCCATACCTGTACAGGGTGTGTGCAGACGGCTTGCTGAGAAGATGCGTACCCAGGGAGGAAGGAATGCAGATCATCGAGAAATGTCATGCATCTCCCTACGCCGGACATGCGGGAGTATTTTCGCACACAAGCCAAGATTTGGCGAAGGCGGATTCTTGGCCGGCGGCGATGTGCGGCGACGACACGAAAAGAGTTCATCGAAGATGCTACAAGCGCCGGAAGGTAGGAAACATCACATTTCGTGATGCAATGCCCCTACACTACAACCTTCAAATAGAAATATTTGATGTGTGGGGCATTGACTATATGGGGCCATTCCAGAAGTCCCATGATTGCGAGTACATCTTGGTGGCAGTAGACTACGTGTCGAAGTGGGTAGAGGCAATGCCATGCAGAGCTGGCGGCGGCAAGCATGCACGCAAGATGTTCCATGAAATCATCTTCCCCGATTCGAATGCCACGCATGGTGATCGATGACGGAGGATCGCATTTCAGGACAAATCATTCGGGGCATTCCCGAAGGAGCTTGGCACTCTGCACAACATTGCTACCCCTTATCATCCGCGAAACCGGCGGGCAAGCCGAGACCTTCAATAAGCAAATCAAGAACATCCTGCGGAAGGCGGTCAGCGAGATGGGGAAAGTTTGGAAAAACAACCTACCGATGCTCTCACGGGCATACGGGACGGCTTACAAAGCCCCCATCGGCATGTCACCTTATCGGTGGTCTATGGCAAAACACGCCATCTACCGGTTGAGTTGGAGCATCGAGCTCATTGGGCCATCAAGAAGTGGAACATGGACGTCAAACTTCATTTGGAAAGAACCGCAGAGACAAATCTCTCGAACTAGAAGAATGGCGAGAGAAGGCGTACCCACGGTGCAAAGCTCTACAAGGAGCGCACAAAAGACGGCATGATCGGCGCATAAAAATTAAAGAATTCATCATGGGAGACAAAGTACTCCTATTTAATTCCGGGTGAAGTTATTTGGCGAAGGGAAGCCGAGGAGCAAGTGGAAGGGACCGTACACCGTCATCAACACCTCGCCACACGGTGCAATCACAATTCAAGATGGCGCAGGTGAGATACAAAAGGTAAAGCGGTCAACGTCTCAAGCTTTTCTTCGAGCGGTGCCCGATCTTAACCAAGAGCTCGATAGAATAGATTTATGCTTTGAAAATTAATTTAGATGATCAGCATATAAAAAATTTTTTAATAATATTTATAAAAAAATTAAGATAATAATAAAACATAAAAAAGTTATCTATTTATTTTTACTTTGTTTTAAATAAAGTTTTTGCTTTATTAATTTCTGTTTAATTCATTTAATTTATCTTTGGTCATTTGTTACACAAGGAATAATCACTTTCTAAATTAATCAAAGCATAATCTATTTTCAAATTTCAAATTTGAGGATCAATTAGAGATCGACAAGAAAGGAAACGATTTCAGCGCGGCGCACCGGGCCTAAACTGTTCAGTAAAAGGAAGCGGATGTGGGCGAAAACTTCGGCCGGGGGTGACGAGGGAGGTGCGCGCGCACCTCAAAGGTGCGGCCGCACCTCCCGCCGAGCCCCCGGCCTGAGATTTCGCCCATTGCTTTCTTCTTTCTCCAAACTTGTTATGGTATGGTGCGCTCCGCGAGATTTCGACCTGCTAATTCAGAGAGGAGTGTTTGTCCTATAAAATCCACCCTCCTCCTCTCCATTTCCTCACACCTCTCATTCTTGCTCTTCTCCTCTCCTCAAATTCTCTTCTTCTAAGTCCAGAACAGCAGCAAGGCCCGCTTCCTCCTATGGCTCTAGTACCATTCAATAGGGGACGAAGCCCTAAGCGCCTCCAAATACTTAGAGAAGAGAGAAACCCCCGAAGAAAACCAAGCCCTCCTACCTTCTCCAGTCGAAATTCCTACACCAAAGAAAAGAAAGGTAGTCGGCGAGGAGAATAACCCCATAGAAGAACCAGTAGTGTATGATGAAGAAATGATAAGGAACCTCTCCAGTTATTTCCAAAGAGGCGATTCTTGTTTCCCATATACCTTAGAACAATTGCCTAACGGAGAGTGGAGGAAGAAAGTTCCCAAACCTCAAGTCAGGGGGCAACCGAAAGGATTCTTTGGGGATGATGACATTATACCCCAGGAAGGCCCTACCTGGTGAGAATGTACGAGAAAAAAGATCACGAGATCTCTCAAACTTCATTCAAGTCCTTAGAGGCAAGGCTAGCGAGAAAGGCATAGTGGCAATGTCCGCCTTAGGAAAAAGCTTGCAGATCAAGACGTTAGCCTTTTGCATGAGGAACTCGGACTCATTTGCTAGGGAAATGGGGGTAGAACGCTCGGTGGATCTCATTGATCTCTTTGAGTAGAAGTGATCTACCTCTTTATCAATAATTTGGCGCGCACTAGTTTAATTTTCAAGTGGTGTTTCCGGCTCAAGGCGCTTAAATTATTTTATATTTCGAATCTTGAGTTTAGGAAAAACCGTACTACTAAGAGGGATCCTAGGATTCTCGGTTTTTGTGGACCAAGTGCTCTAAACATCAAATTCAAACACACAACACAACTCCAAACCTGACCAGCCGGCACTTTACACTGATTCACTCTTTTTTGTCGTCGGGTTGGGCGCGTCTTGCAGCGTGTCGATCTTGGCGATGCACGCACTTAAAATCGTACCGTTGGGCCCGTAGGGGTATAAATACCCATTCTACCCCTCCTAACGGTTACTCGGCTCACTTCATCTTCAACCCGCGACAGCAGCCGGAAAAGAGATCTCTTGCTCTCTCTCACTCCTCCATTGTTGCTCCTCCTTCTCCCAAGCAAAGATTTCGATTCCACCATCAAATCTTGAGGGAAAAGGCACAAACTGCTTGTGGAGGCCGGATCTACTACTTCCTCCACTCAAAAGAGCATTTGGTTCACGCGTTTGGTAGGAACCCTAGGGTTCTTTACTCTTGGAGCTTGCTCCTAGACGGCTAAGGCGTCGCCCTTGAGCTTGCCCCCTTCGTGTGGCAGCCTTGGGAGGTTTGTAACCTCACTCTACAGACAATACATTACCCCACATCTCTTGGGTTAACTCCTAGACTTGTGAGCGAGTGAAAAAAGCAAGCCGGTGGGCAAGCTAAGCCTTATGTGGCAACCTTTAACAACGTGGGACGTAGCCCGGCTTTGTGTGGGCGGTGAACCACGGGTCAAATCCTTGTCTCACTTGTTCTCCCTTTACTTTATTGCATATTTGTCTTGTTGTTGACGGTAACTAACGACAATTTAAATACCGTCAACCCAACACCAAAACTACCTAGAAATAGGGATTTCAACTAACATATTCCAAAGTTTTGGTGTTTATTTGGACTTGTAGGTACAAACTCATGGATGATCACTTTGGGCCAAAAAGACAAAGAAAAAGAAGTAAAATCAATAAAGAGAAAAAGGCCCAAAGGAGCAAATGACAAGCCCACACAGAAATTCCAACAAAACGTCGAAACCAGGCCGGGCGCAGTGCACCACACAACTTTTCAGAGCAAGGAAGCCCAGCCTGCCGAAGCTCGGGCCGAGCCGACCCTGGCAGGGTGCGCTACAAGCACCCAAAGGTACGGCCGCACCACGGCCAAAGGCGGTTCGCGCCCATCTTCGGTGAGGCGGTTTGTTACCTTCCAAACCGATGAAACCGACGTGGGATAGTCGGTTTGCTGTACATGGAAGGTTTTCCTAGGTCGGTTTGGGTGGTTTTTTAGCACTTAGGTCCCTCTCCCTTATGTATAAATAGACCATCTCTCTCCCTCTCAAAGAACAACACAATTTACAAGGAGAAACCAGTCCACTTGTGCAAGAGAGTAGAATTAGATCTTCTTCTTCTACTTCTTCTATTCTATCTCCCAATTCTAGAGAGTGAGAGAGGGAAAGGCTAGAAAGAAGCTTGGTTCTTTCTACCGAGTTGTCGGTTAAGCCCCTCGGTGTTCATTTGTTCCTAGGAGGGCTGAGAGTGCGGACTTGTCGGTACCCGCCCAGCTTGTACCTCTGCAAACTACTTACACTTTGGTAAGCAGTCTTTGTGATTATCTTGCAGCTATTTAATTTCCATTGTACATTTCTCGGTATTTGTAGACTTGCGGGATTGGTACATCGTTTTCACGTTAGTTCTTGGTGGAGGGACTCTTTGGCCAGGGGGACCTTGGCCAACATCAAGAAGCGTGACCAATAGTGCAAACGTGGTGTTTGGACTAGCGTTCACCTACCTTTTTGCGGTGCATCCCACGGTTGAGGGGGTAGGCGTTTGGTTGTGACCTTGTCCATCCCTTGAAATCCCCCCACGTTAAATTGCGTCGTAGAGCTAATTGCCGGACACTGTTCTTTGGGCGTGGGCCGGTGCGAAGTGAGTAGACAACAGACTTTAGGAATCACTTTGCACGGGAAAACTTAGCCTATAGATACCTCGCTACTCTTGGAAAACAAACCCTTTGCCTTAGGTTGACATAAACCTAAATAGCGATTCTGCGCGACCGCCCCACGTGGAAAATACGATACCCCGCTTACCACCGGGTGAAGTGCTACAACGGTATTTCCCGTGGCGCTTGCGGATTTATCTCGTGTGCGTTAAGAAACACCAACACTTGTGAGAAAGGGCTTCGACCGATCTACTTGGTTCTTTGGGTTTACGCCAGCCTTGGAAGGTTTTACGTGGTATATTTGTGTGCGGGAACAAGTGGGAACCTTGAGCACCAAACTCCAGCTCGTGGACTAGCTTTTGGGAGTGCTCGGTTCATGATACACACGGCAGTGCCGCTTCGATCACGTGGCGATGCCGTGCGTGCACTTTGGCCGAGAGAAGTGTCTCTCTGTCTCTATCTCTGTCTCATGTCTGTTGGTCGGTTCACGCGGTAGTCGATTTGACAGCGGCAACGCGGCAGTGCCGCGCCTCTTTGTCTTGACAGTCTGAGAAGTTTTAACAGGTCAATTTTGGGGTTAAGCCTATTCACCCCCTCTAGGCTTCCATCAGATCCTACATTTTCCTTTGCCTCGAATCGACCAAATTGTCGACTCCACCGTGGGATGTGAAACGTTGTCCTTTCTTGACGCGTATTCGGTTATCACCGGATCAAAATGAAAGAGTCCGACCAGCTCGCGACCTCGTTCATAACACCCTTCGGGATGTATTGCTACCTCACCATGCCCGCCGGGAGAAACGGCTTTTGGCGCAACATACCAGCGATGCATGCAAATCATCTTCGAGGAAATCATCGGGCGGATAGTGGAGGCCTACGTCGATGACATTGTGGTCAAATCCAAGAAAACGTCGGACCTCGTGGGAGACCTCGGGGAAACCTTCGAAAGTGCCTAAACAAGAAGGGAGTCAAGCTCAACCCCCGAGAAGTGCGTATTCGGGGTTCCCCGAGGGATGTTCTTTGGGCTTTATTGTCTCTCAACGGGGCATCGAAGGAAACCCGACCAAGGTGGATGCAATCACCAAGATGAGTCCGATCCAAGACCTCAAGGGAGTACAGAAGGTCATGGGCTGCCTGGCTTCATTAAGCAGGTTCATCTCACGCCTCGGGGAGAAGGGTCTGCCCCTCTACCGACTCTTCGCAAGTCCGAGGCGCTTTGCACGGACCCCCGAGGCCGAAGAGGCCCTCGGCAACCTCAAGAAGCTCCTGACAAACCCACCGGTCCTGGTACCGCCAAATCCAGGAGAAACCTTGCTCTTATACGTCACTGCCACTACCCAGGTGGTCAGCGCGGTGATCGTAGTAGAGCGTCGGGAAGAGGGGCACACGTTGCCAGTACAACGCCCTGTTTACTTCATCAGTGAAGTGCTTTCCGACACCAAGACAAGGTATCCGCAGATGCAGAAACTACTGTATGTCATCGTACTAACGCGAAGGAAACTTCGTCACTACTTCCTCGCGCACCCCGTTGCCGTGGTGTCCTCGTTCCCCCTCGGGGAGATTCTCCAAAACCGAGAAGCCACGGGAAGAGTGGCGAAGTGGGCGGTGGAGCTCATGGGCGAAACCATATTGTTCCTACCCCGCAAGGCGATCAAGTCAGGTCCTAGCCGATTTTGTGGGCTGAATGGACCCGATACACGGCTACCCCTGCACCCATCGGGCGAGTGCTAGACCATGTTCTTCGATGGATCCATGATGAAGGCGGCGGGGGGATTTGGTTTGTTCTTCATCTCACCCTCGGGGTTCACACGCAGGTATGCCATCCGGCTGCATTTTCCGCCTCCAACAACGTCGCGAGAATACGAGGCGCTGGTCAATGGTCTCCGGATCGCGGCGGACCTCGGAATCCGACGGTTGGAAACCAGGGGGGATTCGCAGTTGGTCATCGACCAAGTCATGAAAGCCTCGGTGTTGACGGTAAATAACGTTATATTTTGCCCGTCAACTTACTACCATAAAGGGAGTAAAATTAAACCTTTTATGTTCATATGCATTTATCACTAATAAATTCCACTTGTAGTGTATTGTATTTTATTTTGCAGATTTAAAATAAAAGCAAGTGGAAAATCGACCAAAAGTACGCCTTCCGGGAAAGCGCATTATTTCAAAAATCAAGCCCAAAGAGCAAATCGACCCAAAACATCAAATCGGGCTGGCGCAGCCCGCCTATAACTTTTCGGGGCGAAAAGCGACACCCGCCAAGACCGGGCGAACGGCGCCTTGGGGTGTAGCGCACCCCAAAGGTGCGGCCGCACCCCTCCCCGAGGCGGTTCGGGCCCCGACCTCGGGAGGCGGTTCGTACACCTTCCAAACCGGTGGAACCGTCATGGGTTGGTCGGTTTAGAAAAGAAGGAAGGTGTCCAAGGACGGTTTTGGCTCTTTCCATGTAGGGATGACCGTTTTCCAAAGAGCCCCCCTCTCCTCTACCTATAAAAAGGAGGTCATCTCCCACCATTGTAACACACACCATTTGGAGCCTCCTCACATTCTACCCCTCTTCTTCTCTCCTCTCTACTACCCCACTTCTCTAGTTCTTTTAGTCTTTAGTAGTAGTTGGAGTAAGGCTAAGCTTCATTGGAGAGCTTGTACTTGGGAGAAGGAATATTCGGTATGAATACATTTATGGTTTATCCTCAAGTCTTGATCTCATACGCTTGTGCAATAGAGCTAGAGTATTTACATGTTATATTTTTGACATGTTGTTCTCGACACGATCATGATAGAAGAACTAGACTATAGTTCCTATGTCGTGGTTAGTCGTATAGAACTTAGGACCTAACCATTCATGCCATGTATTTGAGTAGAGTAAGAGTTGTGCTGAGGTGGCGGTTCGTTGTGTCCTTCGGGGCTTGCTCGTGTCCTATTCCGACCATCCGTAGGGTGGGGGCCATGGGGGACATGGGTAGTGTCTTAGTATGCGGACGTGGTGTCCGGATGCCAGGTATCCTTCGAATATGAGTGCATGCCACGGTTGAGGGGGTAGGCGGCTTGGTCGTGACAAGCCTTGTCCGTCCCTTGAAATCCCCCCACGTTCGTGTGTGCTGTAGGAGTTCGTAAATGCCTTCCTTCAGGGCGGATGCTCCGGGAGGTCTCCCCGTCCATCTCACTCTCAGCCTAAAACTCTAGTCATCTATGTTTGCATGATTATTAACTTGTTCTTTGCACAACTACTTTAGAATGCCTGCTCCACTTAGGAATATTCTTTATTCTTTATTTTCCTTTTTATCCTTGAGGTTGGCCCAAGTGTGTGTCACACTATCTTAAACTATCATGACTTACCCCTGTATTGAGTATTGGTCAACTGCATAGACATGTCGTCTTGTTCATGCCCCTGCTAGAGTCCTACACCATGCCTTCCTTTGGGCGAATATAAATAACGATACCCCCGAATATTTCCGGGTGAAATGCTACAACGGTATTTCCGTGCGCTTGCGGACTTGTTCGTAGAATGCAGAATGAATGCCACGACATCCCGTGGCGATGGTAACTGGAATGTAACAATTCCGGTGAAGTCGTTGTGGGAGGTCAACCTGTGGTTCCCAGTGCTCTTGCCTTTTTGGCACTTGCGCTTAGGAAACGCAACAAGCATTTCTGGCGCCGTTGCCGGGGAAGGCATTGGTTATAAAGATTCTAGAAAGACATGTTCATAATGATGTGCATGTGTAAGTAACCATTACTCATGCAAGGCTAATCTTTCATGTTTTCTCCCGTTGTGGATGAAGACACGAGGATAGTGTTCGATTGGTTTGTCCCTCGTTGAACAACTACATCACGCATCAGGAGGCACTCCTAAAGAAGAACCCAACTCATATCAAATCTTCTTACGCTACTCCGCCGACAAACAAACCAATCACCCTTGCATCATCTAGTACTTCACTCATGGCCAAGGCGATCCGTGACCACTCCATCCCTCTTTTGCCAACGCGTGCGTTGGGCCCCCATTTGTCAATATGGGAACCGAGAACTTTGAGCTCCGCCTGGCCTAATCAAGATGGTGCAGGCAAACCAATTTTATGGTTTGCCAAGTGAGGACGCAAATGCGCATCTCGCAACACTTCCTCGAGCTCAGTGACACCGTTGTCATCCAAGGTGTCGCACCAGAAGCCATTAGAATCCGTCTGTTTCCCTTCTCCATCTCGGGGAAGGCGAAACAATGGTTCTACAAAAGAGACGGAAGTTGTCAACACGTGGGACAAATGTTCCACGGCGTTCCTCACTAAATTCTTCCCCATGAGTAAAACTCACACCACGAGGGAAGAATTGCCAACTTCCAAAGAAGATACCATGGAACCCATACCGCGGCATGGGAAAGGTTACAAGAGTACATTCAAGCATGCCCGCACCATGGGATGGAAAAGCGGCATGTGATGCGAGAACTTCTACAATGGGTTAACGCCCATGTCAAAAGAGCACATTGATGCCACTCTTTGGAGGTGCCTTCCTCTCCCTCACCATCAATAGAGCAACAGCTCTTATGGAGAAAATAGTGTCCAATCAAGCTTGGGGAGGAAAGTCTTGGCAAACAAGAAGATAGCATGCATCGCCAGTGGAGGAGACGGACATGCCCGCTACAATGGATCTCCTATTGAAAGAACTTGACAAGTGTGCCACTGAAGAAGAAGAAACTTACGGCACTGTCAAGGCTATAGACTCACACATAACATGTGAAGTCGTGGCAATATTGGCCATTCAGGAACGACGCCCCAAACCCGTAAAGACGTTACTCACATCAACAACGGGTTCGTCAACAAGGAGACCATAATGGGTGGAACAACTAGTCGCGCCCACAAAACCAAGGAGGTAATTCAAACTCAAGGTACAATTCGAATACTCTCCTTGGAAGACTTGGTCTTAGACCAAGCAAAAATAATTGAAGAACTTTCAAAGAAGTTGATGCTTAATGATGAAATAATTGAAAACATGATTATTAAAATTAAAAGTTTAACTTCTTCTTATGAAAGACAACCGAGCTTTAATAAAATGATAGAAACCCAATTAGCTCGGTTTTCGCTCACGCTTTTACTGTCGTTGGTTCGGGGAAAAGTTTTGGGGCAACCCAAAATTTCTCCTGAATCTGTTAAAATGGTCTCAACGAGGTCCGGTAAGCCTCTATGTCGGGAAGACAACAAGTCTCCCGCCGAGCCACCATTCATTATAAAGAAGGAGGACCACGCGCCCGACAATCACATGCTCGGTTGGCCCGCATGTCTTCGAGGATGCCTTCTTCGCGACCTTGGATCAAGCATAAACATCATGTCCAAGGTAACATATGATGAAATATTAGGTGGACCTTTGTCCCCCTGTACATTTTGAACTGCGGATGGCGGACCTATCACTAAGGAAACCAGAGGGAGTAGCTCGGGGACGTTATAGTAACAATCCGAGAAGCATGCATCCCGATGGACTTTGTCATCCTAGACATGGGTCACAACGAGAGAGCTGCCCCAATCCTTGGGAGACCATTTCTTAACATTACAAATGCAGTTTTACATGTGGGATCGGGCATGCTAGCTTCCATATGCAGGGCCAAACAATGAGATGCCCATTCAATGGGTTCAACAAGCATAAGAATGCTAAAAACAAGCAGCCCAAGAAGGTAAAGCCACAAAGTGTTAAGCGGGCATGGCGGGCATTTAAAAGGATGACATCCGCATCCACTTCTATGGATATGGGTAACACTCTGGTCAAGCACTAAATGAATGGAGAAGAGTCCCGCTCGTCGGACTTTAAAAGGTGAGCCCTTGCTTAGAAGGTAAATCGGTATTTATCTTTTTATTTTACAATAATAAACTCCCAAGTAATAACTCCATGATGCTTGCGATAAAAAAAAAATAATAATAATAAAAAAAAAGAATAAAATTGTTTACCTCTCTTTGGATGAATCTTGTTTATCAATGCATGCTTCCTTTTCTATTTTGGCATGTCTTGGTTTGGAAGTTTTGGTTATACGTATGATCATACTTCCATAGGCGTTTTTGAATTGAGCATGGTGCTTAGGTCAAAAAGTCTACCTTGATCGATTAGACATGGAGTCGAAGTCCGGTTATTGAACCTAAAATTGCTAGTGTAAATTTTGGTCGATCATATGGACTAACCCCCTGCAGAATTTATCAAAATCCATAAGGGTAAGTCTTGAAGATGACAATGGGGTTAACAAGTAAATAATAATAATAATAATAATAATAAATAATGATAATAATAAAAAAAATAGAGGGTAGAGAGGAGAAGAAGAAAAGAGGAGATAAACCTTTCAACCCCAAGATTTTGTCCTGGTACTTTGATGACATCAAAAGACAAGCTTGGGGAGCCTCTAACCACGCCACCAGGCACAACTCGGATCATTGCGTGCTCAAGCTAAGCGAGAACCATAAAAGGTAAGCAAAAGGCTAGCTTGGGGAGGACTCCAAGAAAGGTAACTTGTATCTCACATTTTGATCATATTCTCTATCTTATGAAATGTTGAGTTACACTAAAAAGACAAATTTCATTCCTATATATATGAGCTATGAAAATGTTTAGATTTATTCCCTTGTTGAAATGATGAATAGTTGCTCTGCTTTTTATGCTTTGCCTCATTGCCTAGTTTATAATTCGAAGTTCTCTAGAGTTTGGGTTTAGTGGCTAATTCAAAAACTTATCCTGAAAAACCCGATTCATGTGGGTTGCATATGCTCTATCTAGTCTAAGTTGTTGCCAAATATGATATGGTACAAATGGATTTGCTATGACTTGGTCCAAAAGAGAAACTTGACATCCGGGAATCTATGTTTTAAAAAGAGAAATGTCTTTGGGCTATGCTAAAAAAAATGAAAATGAGATGAAAAATGGACAAGTGTCCGAGGGCGAGTAGAGCCCACAAAAAAAAAAAAAAAAAGAGAGACGAGAGGAAATAAAAGGCAAAAGCCTAGGGCGAGCAGAGCCCACCTCTCCAAAAAATATATATATAATAGCAATAAAGCCCATGCTTTTCGAAAAAAAAGAAATAAATGTTATCTAAATAAAATTCGGATAAAAAGTTGATCAAAAGGATGAAAGATAAGCACCTCTGTTATAACCGTTCTATCGGCAACAGCCCAAGGCTTTGAGAAAAGCTAGAAAGCCCCGCTACGATGAAAGGTAATAAAGGGTAAGAAAAAGATGTGCCATTTTATTCAAACTTTGGTAGAAAATCTTATTATAACCCCGGCACTTGTGAAACGTAATAGGCATTGTAGCAACTCCCGATCAACAACCAAGTACTTATCTCTTTTGCTCGAGGAAGCGAAAAGGGTAAGCTTGGGGAGTTTGTTGACGGTAAATAACGTTATATTTTGCCCGTCAACTTACTACCATAAAAGGAGTAAAATTAAACCTTTTTATGTTCATATGCATTTATCACTAATAAATTCCACTTGTAGTGTATTGTATTTTATTTTGCGATTTAAAATAAAAGCAAGTGGAAAATCGACCAAAGTACGCCTTCCGAAAGCGCATTATTTCAAAATCCAAGCCCAAAGAGCAAATCGACCCAAAACATCAAATCTGGGCTGAGCACAGCCCGCCTACAACTTTTCGGGGTATTTAAAGACGACACCCCGCCAAGACCGGGGCGACCGGGCGCCCGGGGGGTGCGTGCGCACCCCAAGGTGCGTCCGCACCCTCCCTGAGGCGGTTCGGGCCCGGCCTCGGGGAGGCGGTTCGTACACCTTCCAAACTGGTGGAACCGTCATGGGTTGGTCGGTTTGCGCAAAGAAGGAAGGTGTCCAAGGACGGTTTTGGCTCTTTCCATGTAGGGATGACCGTTTTCCAAAGAGCCCCCTCTCCTCTACCTATAAAAGGAGGCCATCTCCCACCATTGTAACACACACCATTTTGAGCCTCCTCACATTCTACCCCTCTTCTTCTCTCCTCTCTACTACCCCACTTCTCTAGTTCTTTTAGTCTTTAGTAGTAGTTGGAGTAAGGCTAAGCTTCATTGGAGAGCTTGTACTTGGGAGAAGGAATATTCGGTATGAATACATTTATGGTTTATCCTCAAGTCTTGATCTCATACGCTTGTGCAATAGAGCTAGAGTATTTACATGTTATATTTTTGACATGTTGTTCTCGACACGATCATGATAGAAGAACTAGACTATAGTTCCTATGTCGTGGTTAGTCGTATAGAACTTAGGACCTAACCATTCATGCCATGTATTTGAGTAGAGTAAGAGTTGTGCTGAGGTGGCGGTTCGTTGTGTCCTTCGGGGCTTGCTCGTGTCCTATTCCGACCATCCGTAGGGTGGGGGCCATGGGGGACATGGGTAGTGTCTTAGTATGCGGGACGTGGTGTCGGGATGCCGTATCCTTCGAATATGAGTGCATGCCACGGTTGAGGGGGTAGGCGGCTTGGTCGTGACAAGCCTTGTCCGTCCCTTTTGAAATCCCCCACGTTCGTGTGTCTTTGTAGGAGTTCGTAAATGCCTTCCTTCGAGGCGGATGCTCCGGGAGGTCTCCCCATCCATCTCACTCAAACCCTAAAACTCTAGTCATCTATGTTTGCATGATTATTAACTTGTTCTTTGCACAGACTACTTTAGAATGCCCGCTCCACTTAGGAATATTCTTTATTCTTTATTTTCCTTTTATCCTTGAGGTTGGCCCAAGTGTGTGTCACACTATCTTAAACTATCATGACTTACCCCTCGTTGGTATTTTTAACGTCACTAACTAGTAATGGCGTTTAGAAAGAATATCGATGTTGCTTCGAGATAAAACTAAAAGAAATATTCATTGCAGTTCATAGCATATCCGAAAAAGGTTGTCATCCCTATAGTTAAACTACTAATATGCAAGGAATAAAATATTCGTACTATGCCTTGATAACTTCTTAATAAGTAAATAAACAATTATAACGGGTATCCGCAAGCGCACGGATATGAATATACCATTGTAGCATTTTAACCGGGAGTAAGAACCAGGTGTTGAATTTATATTCTACCACAGGGGAAAAGAAGTCTTCTATCATGAATTAACTATGCATAGGTGCTAAACATCATAATCATCTCTCGTGTGCAAAGCTTAAGTGTTAAACTTATCAATTAATTAAACAAGGATCAAAGTTCACAATAAAGATAATGATAAAGTTCTTGATAAATAGATTCAACCAAAGTCATATCTAAGTGGGCTTAAAATAGAAAGTGTCAAACAGTGGGACGATAGCAATTCATAGGCTAGCTAGCATTAGAAACTCCAATATGTAACTCTAAACTATAAGTTAGGATCTACTCAATTAGTGCAATACATCTAACAATCATTGAAGAAAGACTAATTAAATCCTTACATGAGGACAGAATCCGTGAAGACTAAGGCGAAACTTAGAACAACCCGAATAATATCATCCGCTAGGCCTACATACGGGGGATGGATTATAAAGGACTCAATGGTCTTTGTCACCACCACGATCTACCACACGACCCGGCACATAGGGTGCAAACGCAGGTAAATAAGATCTAATCACCACGATTACATCATCTCTACCACTCACCCATGATATCAATAGATGAGCGCTATACGAATCCATGTATGAACATAACAAGAATTCAACTATGCTAAACGTGTAATCAAAGTAAATACTAGAATAAATAATCTCGAATATAAACATGATCAAGATATTCATATTAAGAACGTGTGCGGAACTTGAAGACTACTTACAATGAAGAACTTACAAGAACGAGGCCTGATCTTGAGCCGGCCTCCGACGATCCGAGCGGATTTCTCCCTTCCTACTAGTTCTAGTCTTGATTGCTACTCTTCCTAAAGCGATGTTTCTACAGCGTGGGATATGACTTGGATCTTGAAGCGTTGTTCTTTGAATTGAGAACTTGATGCTCTGGAAAAGGGGGTCTAGGGGTCTATATATATGGGTCTTCTTATGTCCCTTCGGCCAAGCAGCGATGTGGTACTAATCTTTGATTCATCTCGTGCTTCTACCGACGCCCTCGGATCAAACCGGCGTTAAACAACCGGTTTAGATTGCGTCTTAGAGGCGGTGGAGGAAGGTTCCGGAGATGTGGCTTGCTTGGCGACCAAGTAGGGCCGATCGGCCCCATTATTTGCCGACGGCCGTGGGGAGTCCCCCGGGTCCCATCGTGCGTCGTGGCTTCCCGGAGTCTTCTAGATGATGTTTTCTTTGGTGTCAAGTTTGGTCCACGTCGGGATTAATCCCGAGCCTTCTAGAGTCTTTTCGGAGTTGGATTGCGTTGCGTCGCGTAGTCGTATGGCTCGCGAACTCTCTGCTTTTTCTCGTTTAGTCCCCCGCAATTCAAACATTACCAAAACCGATGGAAATATGTTAGTGACCCCCTATTCTAGGTTGTTTTTATTATTTATACCCCTTTTCTAGTGTTTAATTGATTAATAATTTTATATGATAACAAGTGTCAACAATCCTCGTATTGAGTATTGGTCAATCGCATAGACATGTCGTCTTGTTCATGCCCCCGCTAGAGTCCTACACCATGCCTTCCTTTTGGGCGAATATAAATAACGATACCCCCGAATATTTCCGGGTGAAATGCTACAACGGTATTTCCGCGGCGCTTGCGGACTTGTTCTCGTAAATGCTACGAGAATGCCACCCGACATCCCGTGGCGATGGTAACGGAATGTAACAATTCCGGTGAAGTCGTTGTGGGAGGTCAACTTGTGCGGATTCCAGTGCTCTTGCCTTTTTGGCACTTGCGCTTAGGAAGCGCAACACTTTCGGCGTGCCACGACCGAAGATGGAGGCGTATTGCCGAGAAATGCGCAAGCTGGAGGAAAAATTCCATGGACTCGAGCACAAACACACACCCAGGCGTTACAATGAGGCCGCGGATGAGCTCGCCAAGGTCGCAGCAACCCGAGGTACTGTTCCCCCGAACGTACTTACCCGAGATCTCAACGAACCCTCGGTCAAGTACGCACCCTTGGGAATACCCTCGGGGGCTCAAGAAGGCGCCCCAGGGCAGGCCACGCCCGAAGCAATGGCGGTCGACCCAGTCCCCGACTGGAGGAAGCCGTTGTTGGAGTACCTCACCCGAGGTGAGCTGCCCGAGGACAAGACCGAAGCTCGCCAGTTGGCCCGAAGGGCCAAGTCCTTTGCGCTAATTGGAGAAAAAAGGGAACTCTACAAGAGAGGAGCCTCGGGAGTATACATGCGATGCATACCCTCGGCTGAAGGCAAAGAATTGCTCGAAGACACACACCGAGGGGAATGCGGTCACCACGCGGCCCCGAGGACTCTAGTCGGTAAAGTCTTCAGGCAAGGCTTCTACTGGCCCTCGGCGGTACGGGACGCAAATCTAGTCGTGCGTACCTGCAAGGAATGCCAATTCTACGCGCGCAGGACACATCTCGGCTCAAGCACTTTGCAAACCATACCACTTACGTGGCCATTTGCGGTGTGGGGACTCGACATGATTGGACCCTGAAAAAGGGCGCCGGAGGACACACTCACATCCTAGTCGTCATCGACAAGTTCTCCAAATGGATTGAAGCCCGACCCGTGGTGAACCCTCACCACGGGAAACGGTGAAATTCTTTACGGATATCATCTCCCGTTTTGAGTCCAGGAACTCCATCATCACGGACAACGGAACCAACCGTGGGGAAGAAATTCCTTGACTTTTATGGCGACTATGGCATCCGGGTCGATACCTCGGCCGTAGCTCACCCGAAGACCAACGGTCAAGTGGAGCGTGCCAACGGCATGATCCCTACAAGGGCTCAAGCCAAGAATTTTCAATCGGTGAACCAAGACGGCAAAAGGTGGTACCATGAGCCGCCATCGGTTCTATGGAGCCTTCGAGCGACGAAAAGCCGAGCCACGGGATTCAGCCCATTCTTTCTAGTCTATGGTGCCGAGGCAATCCTCCCCCACGGACATAGAATACGGGTCCCCGAGGCCGCAAGCATACACCGAGCAAGGCAACCAGCCAGGGCGAGGCAAGACTCCATAGACCAAGTTGACGGGCCCGAGACGTTGCACTCCTCGCACTCAGCAAGATATCGGCAGGCTCTGCGCAAATATCATGCCAAGCGGTGAAACCTCGGGAGCTCCAAGTCAACGACCTCGTGCTCAGGAAAAAGGACAACAAAGGGCGCCACAAACTAACGCCACCTTGGGAAGGGCCTTATTTCATTCTTTGAAATATTAAAGCCACAGGACCTACAAGTGAAGAACGAGAAGGGCGAAGTCTACTCCAACGCTTGGAACATAGAACAGCTTACGTCGCTTCTACCCTTAAATTCCGCACTAGAAGTCAAGCATCGGTGTTTTTCACTCAATAAAAGATCTACATCTTTTATAAAAAAAGTACTTCTTGTGCAAACCTCAAGGGAGTCTTAGCCTCGTCCAGCACAAGACTAAAACTCCCTCGGGGGCTACACGGGGGACCCCCCTCGGGGGACCCCCTCCCTTTTCTTTTTTCAAAACTTTTTCTTCAACGAAAAAAGTTTCCTTGTGCATTCTCGAAACAATCGTTTAAGCTGTGAAGGTCGCTCAAGCACAAATCCAAAGCAAGATAACCGAGGCAAACGGACCGCCCCTAGCGGCATCCGTATGGACTGCCCCGATGGCGTCCACGGTTATCATCTCGCGAGGAGAAAGCAAGCGACCGGCCACACAATAAACGAACAAATTCGAGAAACGCAACATAAACATAAATGCACCGCCAAGGCCATAGACCTCGGGCGGCACCATTGTTTATATACATCCATCTCACAAGCTCCAACTTTTTTTTCATACAAGGAGAGGTCGGGGGGGGTGGGCTTCATCCACTTGCGCCTCACGGCCGGCCGACGAGGAAGCTTCGGCGCGAGCAACACCCTCGACAACCGCTTCCCCGAGGGGGCGGCGGACCCGCCGGCAAGATCCTCGGGATCGGGCGTCCACCATCTCCGTGTCCGCCTCATAAGTTGACTCTATGGGGAGTACGGGGGGGACACACTTCATCCTCGGCGGGAGGCCAACGTCGCAGCGCCGTCCCTAAGTCGTACGACGCGAGTCTTGGCGGCATCGCCGGCATCCCTCTCGGCGGGATCAACTTCCTTCTCCGTCGTCGGAGCTGAGGAAGAAGCCTTTCGCGACGCCGTCCAGCACCTTGACTCCATCGGGGAAGTGAGAGCAGAAGACGGCCATACATGTCCGCACGCCGGACCGAAGGCGTTCCGAGCTCGGACTGAGGTAGCCACCCACAGCGCTCGACGGCCGCGCGTCCGAGGGGCCAACCTTCTAGGTTGTCCGCCCCAAAGCGGCGGACGAAGTCCGACAAAGCCTCTTCCAGCTCCTGGTACGACTTCTGCTCCTGCTCCAGCCCCTGCGCCAGCGTGGCCGCGGTGTCCACGGCCTCGGTCCGGACCTTCTCCGCATCTGGCAATTGGAGCTCAAGCCAAGTTAGCAAAGCAAGACGAAAGAGTGGAAAAGCTTACTAAGGAAGAAGACGCACCCTGGCACTTCAGGTACCCGGCCCAAAGATCGCGTTGTGCTCCTCAATGAGCGACTTCCCCTGAGCCGCTCCTTCTCTTCCCCGAGGGTCTCGCCCTCGGACACCAACCTCACCGATGCGAGTGTTCAAGGCGTCGCACATCTCCGCCTGCTTCTTCGCCTCCTCCCGGGAGCCGTCCCGCTCGTCTTGAGCTTCCTTCAGGATCTGGAGGGACTGGGTCCGGGCCTCCTCAAAATCATGGCTCATCTGAGCCATGTCAGCTGCCATCTTGCTGGCCTCGGACCTGGCCTTGACGAGCTCGGCCTCCAGAGTCCGCCGTTGGGACTCCCTCTCCTCGGCAAGGGCAGCGAGCCGGGAGGTCTCGCCCTGGGCCTCGATCAACTTTACCCGAGTTTGACCAAGGGCGTTCCAGTTCAGAACGTTCCGGCGAAGGAGCTCGGACTTCTCCCGGGCAAAACGACGGAGAGTCTGCAACGACGACACTACCCATCAAGACACAAGCACAGAAGACATGCGGCAGGGGATGACCATCAAGGCACTTACCGCGTCGACCTCTGCAAGTCGGCCGGTTATGGCGTCCCCGATCCTCGCCAAGCCCTCTGCGGCCCATTGACGGATCTGCTCGTGAGTTCTCCACTCCAGGACCTCGGGGCGGTCGTCGACCACCGCGGCGGCCAGGCCCCCGGGCGTGCCACCCAGGGTCAAAGGTGGACCGCCCCAGCGGGTCGGCTCAGAGGGATACATCTCCTCCACCGGCAACTCCCGCAGCTCCGGGAACCCAGACCAATAGAAGTCCAGGGGACCCTCGGAACTGACTACGGGCACCGTCCTCGTCATGACCGAAGACGACGCTTCGCCAAGGGCCGCCTCGAACCCGGACACGTGGAGCAGCGGGAAGTCGGGGTTGTACGGCTCGTGCGTCCCTGGGTCAGCGAGCGCCAGATCAAGCGGAGACTTGCGCGTCTCCGCCGCGTCGAAGAGCTCCTCTTGTGAGAACTCCCGAACAAAGGGGACCGCCTCCTCGGGGTGGGCGGCGGCGCGACCTCCTTCGGGCGGCGCCACTTGCTCTGGCACCAAGCTGGTGTCCCGCGGGTGCGACCGAGCTCCGTGTCGATCACCATCGGCTGGGCAACCAACCCACCATCGCCACCATGGGCCTGTGCCGCCTCGGGCGCGGCCTCGGCGATCGGGTCTGGGACCGACCCCACCTGGGGCTCGGGGGCTGGCGCCACAGGAGGACTCGACGCAGGCCGTGAGGCATCTTTACCGGATGACCCCGCTCTGCGCCGCCGGCGGAGTATTGTGCACTAGCCTTTAGGGCCTTCTTGGGTTGCAAAAGCAACGAAGCGGCCCCCCGTTTACTAAAGTCAAACGCACGTCAAAACAAGGCGACCATACGCCAGAGGAAAATCAAGATTGCAAAGGCGAAAGGAAACTCACGAAGCCCGAGGGATCGCCCTCGGCACTGACGAGGCTCGGGATGGCTGCGACCTCGGCGTCGCACTCGACGCTCGCATTTCTCCCCCACTACGCTCGCACGCACGGGGGCTGGATCGGGACGGGGGGTCGCCGGCTCGTCCCCCCGAACCGTACTTCGCGACGCCGAGGTACTCGTGGCGGGAGGCGTTGGTTCTTCCCTTTGGGCCTCACCCTGCGACGCCGAGGTGCCAACATGGCCAACACCAATGGTCCTGAGGACTCGGCCAGAAGAACCCTCGGGCGTACGGGTGCTAGCGGGTCCCGACGCGTCTTAGGCTCGGGCTCAGGCTCGTAATGGAGCCCCGACCGGGTCGGGAGCCCCATGGCTCGGTCCAGCCGAGCTGCCATGTCGTCGTCAGACGAGTTCACACAGAACTCATCCTCCGGGTTGTCGTCCTCCTCGGTAGTCGAGGTATCGGGCGACTCACCCCGCTTCCGTTGCTCGACCCGGCGCTTCTCGCGAGCCACGTTCCTCTTCTTCTTCTCCTCCTTCTTGGTGCGGGGGCCCTCTACAGCTCTTTCCGAGCACGGTTCGCGGCCGGCGGTCGGCGTCCAAATCTGGTACGGGAGGAGGGGAGTCACGGTAGTTGATACGACCCTGCGAGGAGGAAAAAGTGAGAACCGCCGTGGTAACAATGCACCGAAGCAATGCAAGAACACCGAAGCCAAGAAGTACTTACCAGGGAGATATACCCTCGGTCAGGGCGCATGGGGATCTCGGGGATATGTGTCGGGGTGTTGGACCCCAACGCATCCCTCACCCTCTTGGCCAGGCCATCGGTGGAAAGCAGAAGGCCTGACATCCGGCACGCGTCAAGACCGTCGGCATCAGGCGCCATCTTGCACATGAGCAAGGGGCGAGCCATCAACGGCAGCAACCGACGCCGATGAAAGGCGGCGACCACGGCGGCAGCATTCACCTCCTTCCCCCGGAGCCGCAGGACCGCCTGCCTCAGGCCTTCCAACCGATGGTGATCCTCCGAGGGGGGACCCCAGCCCACTTCGCGGGCGATGCTTGAGGACCCGCCGGTGTGCGCGGGGAGCGCGTTCCCATCGTTGCGGAGGTAGAACCACCGATCCCGCCATCCCTTATTCGAGGAGGTGAGCTTGGATAGGATGTACCCATCAGCTCGGTTCGGCTTCGATGCGCTCGCGCGGACTTGGAGCGCGCAGCCACCAACGCGCAATGCCCTCCGTGGCTGGCCCTGCGCCACTGATGCAGTAGTAAGGTCCGCCTTGAAAAACCACAACCAGAGGTCCCAATGCGGCTCGATCCCCAGGAATCCCTCACAGAGGGTGACGAAGATGGCGGCCTGGGAGATCGAGTTCGGGGGCAGGTGGTGAAGCTCGACTTCATAGTAGTGGAGGATCGCCCGGATGAACCGACCCGCCGGCATCCCGAAGCCACGCCGGTGAAGATCCATCAGGCTCACCACGTAGCCGTCACGAGGGTTAGGCTCCTCCTCAGTCCAATCTGGAGCAATCCACTCCGGCCGCTCTTCGTCGGTACGGGGACGGAGGAGCCCTTCCTCGACCAGGCGCTGAAGTTTCTCCTCCGTCGCCGTCGACCTCGGCCACGGCTCAGCGTCGAGCACCTCCCTCGCGCCGTCACCACTACCCGACTGCGCCATGGATGAAAGGGAGATAAAGGGTGGCAACCGCTAGCAACACCGATCACACGAGCGCAAGGCAAGTGAATCTCTCCCTTAATTTCTCCCACACTATCTCTCTATCTCCTGATTGCCGCAGCAAGAAGGCAAGAAGGCGATGGCAAAGAGCAAGGGAGCAACTATCCGCCGCCGCGCGGCGACCCCCATATTTATAGGGAAGGGAAGGCAAACCGCCGGCCTGGGCAATCGAACCGACTCCTGGAATGGACGGCCCACGATGGAACGGGAACCGCTCATCCAACGGCTCAGCCGCGCGGTGGAACCGTCAAGGGCATTAATGCACCTTGACGGTGCCCTCGATCTCCGCCCCTGACAGGAAGCCACAGAGCCACGTCCCATCGGACTTGAACAGGCACGCCGCCGGGCGCGGCGAGGGAGACGCTTTGTCTCCCGGTCGAGGGTAAAACCGTCCGAGCCATCCATACCCACCCGGGCGCCCGACCCTAAGGGGCAAAAAGTCGGTCCGATGACGGTTCCCCGCCCCGGCGGAAACCAAACGAGCCTCGGCCGACACACCCTACGTTCGAGAGGTTGCCAGGCTGGGCCCACGAGGGGTTTCTCGGTCGCCTCGGGATAACCCGAGCCAGGGGACGGGGAGGGAAATGCACAACCAGCTATACCGGGCCCCAGGGGGCTCTGGATTTCTGAACGTGTTTAAGGCCCGCGGGGTCCGCTTATAGAGATGTCCCATCCGTGGGAGGCCCTACAGGCCCTCGGGGGGTTGGTCCGCCCAAACCCCGGGATCCGCGCTAGCGGTCCGCGAGGTTCTCATAGGGTGAATCACGGATCACATAGCCGACCCTTGCTCCGCAAGGGCACGGGCACCCGCTTAAACAGACCCGCTATAACGCTCACCGGGCCACGACACATTCAACCACAGGGGCATTGTGACGTGTCTCCCCCTCCTCCTCCCTTTCGGGAGGGCGACAGAGGAGCGTATGATCAAAGTCGAGGAGGCTGGGTCGACCTTGCGCACATAAGCGCGGGCCTCGGGCTGCCCACGCAAAAAAAACAAACACGCTCCGCACAAACAAGCGCAATTTAAGAGCTGTTTGGTCTTGCCGGCGTGCGAGATATAAAAAGACCTCGAAGGAATCCGCCATTCCATTCGAGGCCTCGGGAACTACAACGGGGTGCGCTCGCCGCACCCCTTGTAGAGCGAACCACCCCGAGAAACAACAAGGCGGCGGGAGCGGCAGGAACCCCCGGCCGAGTCCTCACTCGCTCGGGGCTCGGGGCTACTGTCGGGGACCAAAATATTGGGCCTCGAGACATTCTCAAACTATAAGAATATGCCCGGCCTGCTAGGTGAAGAAAACCCTAGCCTGCTATCATCCCGCCGCGGAGGGGCGGCCCGACGAGCGATGGACCGGCCATTGAGCCCGCGGCGTTTACATGACGGCGGAGCAGCCCCACGGCGGCCCGAATGGAGTCACCACGGCGTCAGAGCTTATTGCGCTCACGAAGGACAAGGTCAAGGACCTCTACCGAACAGCGAACCCGCGGCGTTCCACGTCGACCGCGATCAAACCATGGCTCGGGCTCGACCGCCGTCTCCGATTCACCCGAGGGCGGGGCCTGGCTCACCAGCCGGAAATCTCCCGTGGTCCGAGGGTGGCCTAGCTCACCACCCTCGGGCGCAAAATCCTCCGCCTCCCAGGGGAGACCAGCTCTCCATCTCGGGTGAGGCAGCCCAACTAGCGTCGTCTAGGGTCGCCCGACCCTCGGGCGTGGGAGGTTCCGTCCGGAGGAAGGGGAAACCGCCGCATTCAATCGATCGCATCGCCGCGAGGCGGCGCGGTGCCATCGATTACGCCTTGATCCATCGACTGCCGAATCGCCTCCCCAATCCCGACCGATGGGACACAATGCGAACCCGGTGGCGTGTTACGCCACCCGCACGGAAACCAAGATGACATTGTTCACTTCCGGAACACCGTCAAAGCGCCACGTTGGGCGGACCACCGGCACACGACACGCATGGCAGCAACCCGAGACCGGCCCTCGCCATGCGGATCGTGAGGGACGCCCTCACAGACCCTCGGGGCGCGCCGAAACCACACGTCGCCATTGGATCTCGGGACGCGTGTCTTCGTCGGCAACGTTCAAACCAATCGCGCCCTCAAGAACGCACATGCAACGGTGCAGCCTCGGAAATTAGCCACCTAGGCAACCACCAATGTAAACATTATCTCTCTCCTTCTCCTATAAAAGGGGGAGTAATGTCTCATTAGGAAAAGGGTTGGACCCCATTTTTAACTCCGGTTCACACGGAGAAAACTCGCTCACCACTACCACCGTAACCACGATCGTGGGGCTTGAGACCGCTTCTCTCCCACCGCGACCGCTGTAACCCCTACCGCAGGCTCACCTTTGAGCGCGAGTTAACACGAGCGTGACGCACCCCTCGCTGGACGTAGGGCCCGTTGGCTGAACGGGATAAACCGCCCGCGTCCGTGTCCATCTTGCGCCACGCCATCGAGGGAGGAGGCACGCGGCCTATAAATTTTTTTATTGCCGGCACCGAGGCACCCGCCGTTCCTCGAAACGCCGACAGGGCGTGCAAGAAAAGACCTTTCAGCAGGTCGCCGTCGTCGGCAAGCCCGCGACCGGGGATGCCGATGCCCCTCCGTGGCACCACCGCTTCCAAACCGTTGTGGTGCCGCCAATCAAGTGCATCATCGCGGCACGGCGTCTCTCGCGGGGCCCTTCGGGCATCGCCGTCGGACGGCCGACGTCGTCGTCGTCGTCGCGCCATCACGTGCCGTCGTCGGGGAGGTCAACACCGTCTTGTCCAATGGCTACACCAAGAACGACCGCTAGAGCTTGAGCGGGGGCGGGGGCCTGAGCCTCCCGCCTGGGCCGACCCGATGCTTGACGAGCTCGCGTCCTCCAACGTCGTGCGAGTTGTCCACCTCGTGGATTCCACTGGCGGTGCTCACGCAGCCCCCTTCACCGCCACATATGGTCGTTGAAGTATTGAACGCCGAGGCGGTTTGGTGGACCCCCCTTTTGCCACTTCCTATGACTCGGCTCGGCTCCACGGTTCTTTGAGGCATCGAGGTTCCGGTGATGGCATCTCGGTGGAACCAGGCTCCCCTCGGTTGGCTACCCCCGGCTGCCAAAGGCGCGGAGGCGGATGATGGGGATGCGGCGGCACCATGCACGACGGGGCGACGCTCCTCTAACAACTACCATGCATGTTACGGTCGCGGCGTCACGGTGGCCTCGGTAGTAGCGTTCGTCGACTCCTTCAAGCTCCCCTACGGAGAAGCCACTCATTGATTCGCCTCCAAGACTCCACGTCACGTGTGCGGTTGGCGACCGGACTCCTAGATGGAGCGGCCGGTCTTGGCGCCAAGTGCGCCTTCAAAGATCCCCATCCAGGCGGCGGGGCTGCGTCGCATCTTGCTCAACAAGCGGGAGGGGCGGGAGAAGGCGCCACCTTGTAGACTCTAGACTCCACAATCGCGAAGAGGTTCCACAACCGCCGAGGGCCCGTGCCCGCACTACAAGTGTGAGGTGCTAGGCGTGCTCATCTCCCGACGGCCGCCCACGCCCGGGACGCCCCTCCAGCGGGGGCCGTTGATCGTCACCTTTTCTTCGTCGGCCCTTTGTTTCCTTTTTAGTACACCATTCTAAGCTCCACCGTTGTAGCCGGTGCCTTTTGTCAGTGTTTCGCCTATTTGCCCTCCCTAGCAGCTCCCCATGGGGTCGTCTAGTATGTAATTGAACTATTCCACTTCTCTTAATGTAGTATAGACAAGAGCTCGTTTTCGAAAAAAAAAAAGTTTTACATCCTGGTATATGTCAATTCACAAGTTATCCAGATCCATCTGCTGCATAGGGTCTATACTCCATCTTTTCCTCTCAGGTTAATCACTGAAAGCTCTTGTTTGACATAATCCCCAACGCATATAGGTGGATAGGAAACAACACTAGGTGTTTCAGCAAAATGGTCGAGCGGCTTAATAATTGCATCCGAAGCAATGTGCGCAAACACCTGTTTAGAGAAAGAGAATGAGTTAGTAAGTAAAACGTCACCAGTAAGCCATTCCAGCTGTTTAGAAAGGAATGCATCTGATTAGTGAATAGTCGTACAAAAACATTTTATTTTAGAAAAAATTCTATTCGACACCAAAAAAAGTTGTGTGGTCTAATTAGACACCGAAACATAAAAATTGTCTCATTTGTTTACTCTCTTAATTTTTCTTTCATATTTGACATTTCCTTAGCTGGTGTAACGGTGTTAGATGCCACGTAAAATACCGTTTTGCCCCTGATGATTTTTTTTTGGCCATGAT
This sequence comes from Hyparrhenia diplandra, assembly GCA_015847255.1. Taxonomy (NCBI): domain Eukaryota; kingdom Viridiplantae; phylum Streptophyta; class Magnoliopsida; order Poales; family Poaceae; genus Hyparrhenia; species Hyparrhenia diplandra. The sequence continues at coordinate 77,274 of JADLZK010008658.1, forward strand.
GACATTGCACGTTCTTTCTCATCTCCTTGCTAGCAACCACTGCATCATAGGAATGATCTCGTCCGTGCGCCTGGCCATCCGCGTCATCTTCGTTAATTGAAAACAAAGCCCAACAGCTCCTAGAGATGGTTGCATCTGGAAGGGTGTGTTTGGTTCCCTTCTAACCCTCGGCCAGGCTGAGCGCGTGCAAAAGGAGCCCTCGGACCCGGCTCCCAAGAAATGCTCGATTCGACCGTTCTTCTTAGGCCTGGCTCGACCGTGCTCCCGCGAGTGTGTGCGCAAGGCGATTTCAGTTGCAGGGAGAGAGCGTGAAGTTGCTAGGGTTACCTCCCCCGTTTCCACCATTCACCTCCTATATGTATGTCGTAACAAGTTCTATGATAATCAAAATGACTTTTAACTTGTAGATCTAATCAACCATCGTTATTTATTCTAGAGGTCAACTTTTTTTGTAATGTGCTTAGAAACACATAATTTTGACATGATGACAACTAGTGAGAGGGCTAAGGATAGACATTGTCTAGGTCAGTGTCTATGCGTTACATTAGCGGCGAAACTTGTCCAAAAAGGAATGAGGTATGGGTTAGGCATGACACCCATGAATCATATATCGACATGTGCGTTGTGCCTCCTCCCTCTTTGTTCTGGACTAATGAGATGGTCAGGATACTGTCGTGGTATAATACCACGGTCACAGTAACCGACTGGCTAATGCGTGTAACGATGGCCTAACTCAAGAGACAATGACATAGAGTTTATACTGGTTCGGGGCAAATCGAGCTCCCTAGTCCAGTCGGGGTCACTATCTGAGCTCAAAGGCTCGTACCGGGGCGAGTACAAGCTGGTCGAGAGAGGGAGCGGGGTTCCAGGTCTCTTTTGCGTGTGTGTTGTGTGTTAATGATCAGGATGAAGATGATCCCTTCCAATTGCCAAGGTGCCCCTTTTATAGTCCAAGGGGCACGTACAGGGGCGCCAAGGAATGAGATCTAATATGAGGGGTAAAATGTAAAAGGTACATACCACGATTATACGCCCGTTGTGTCGGCGCGTCCAATCCGTTTTTCTTTTGCTACATAATTCGCCTTCCTATCTAGCTCGGGTAGGGAGGTCGAAGTAGGGATCTCGATGTTTTGGGGCCCATTGCATGCGGGCGAGCTCGTGGATCTTTGTAATGGTAGTCGGCGTGCTGTTTACACTCTCGATCGAGTGTTACGGCCGGGGATGCGTCCGTCGGGGCCGCCTCGGACATGCCTTCTGTGCGCGCGCCACGACACCGCGCCGCCGCCTTCGCCGCTTGTTATTTATTCGTCGTGGCGGAATCCGGCGAGGCGTGACGAAATGTGTGGACAGGAGAGCTCGAGGGGCACGATCTCCTTTGCCCGCGGGGCGTTTTGGCCGAGCTCGGGCTCGACTCCCGATGGCTGTTCGCCGTCGCGGGTCGTCATACGGCGGGCCGTGGCTACGGGATCCGTAGCACAGCTATGGCACTCGAGTACCTCTGACTTAGAGATCGTAGGCCTGATATCCGATCTTCTGCAGATATCTTGGTGTAGCCGTGATGATTAGCTCGTAGGCAGCTATATCCGCTCCGCCCCGAGCTTGAGCTCGTACGAGTCGGAGAAGGTCACTTGGCTCTTGGAGGCCTTGGAGCTTGGGGCGGTGAGCCAGCATTCGCATGGGGGCCTTACCGTTATCCTCGGGTGGGCCCGTGAGGTTGGATGAGCTCGAGGCTAGTTTAGCCTAGCGCTAGCAGCCTAAGCTCGTTCGAGGCACGAGCTCGGAGCTCGTGTCGAGGCGGAAAGAACTCACCCGAGCTCGGAGCTCGTGGCGAGGCGGAGTTTTAGAGCTTGCTTGGGGCGGGGCCGGAGACCCGGGGAATCCCCTCATGCGGCCCAACTCGATCATGGACCACGTCGACTCTTTGTCATGCTTGATTGTTGGATCAATCCCTAAGTTGGGGATCCTCAATTTAGTCCCCGACAGATATACATTATGTCCAACGCCTACGAGATATAAAACCACAATTGGATCGGAGGATTTTTATAAAGAAAAATGTAGAATTCAAAAGAAATAAAATTGTAGTCATTGTTTGGATGGGAGGAATCAATGATTCCTTTCTTTTCTTGAAATATTATAGCGATGGAAGTGGAAAAATCCGTTTCTATCTACTCTTCCTATATAATGTAATAAGACCGACACAAAACGCGTGACGAAGAGAGAAAGAAGCAGCCAACACAAAGGTGATTCCTGTCGGGTTGCTTCTAAGATTTTCTTTATCACTTCTAGTTTCAAACTGCTTACGTTCAGTGTCCTTTTTTTTTTAACTAATCCTTACTGTGTTTTTCAATCCATTTCTATTCTAATTCCTGCTCTGTCCTGCGTGGGTTCTTAACCGCGCGTAGAACCATGGCCCTGAGCCTAAAACTACCACCGGTACTGTATTTGAATTATATTACTTTTTTGTTTTTTGGATTTTGGATAGTATGAGTAAATAAAATATTTAGAAACTTCGTTAGCGCCCGCCAGGGTCTACGCCGCCTAAACCCTCCCAGAACCCTAGCAGGTTAGCAACCCAAATCCAATGTCGAGGCAGCTCCCTTCCTCAGGGACTTACCCAAACTGCCCCCACGAACCCATCTCACCAAACGCAAATATCACGCGACGGGGAAAAAGAGGGAAAATAACCAACGCCTCACCCAGACTCGCAGAGGCCGCACGAGAGATTAGGGAGGGTCTGCCACCCATCCGTATAAAAGGAGCGGCCGGCGAGGGCTGCAGCTCCCTCCTCCGCTTTACCCAAACAGCCCTCGCCCAATCATTCCGGACTGCCTCGTCCTCGCGCCGCCTCTCATCTTCCGGGAGCCGAACCTTCCCGCGCCGGCGGCGGCGGCGGTAGGTCAATCTCACTCCCCAACCAAATCCCCTTTCCATGCGTGTTATCGATCGAATCCATCTCGTCCGGGCGTCCCGCTGAGGTGGAGATTGGTGTGAGGGTTTAGGGTTTTGATCCTGCAGCAGATCGTGCGCTCGGCTGGTATTTTGTTCTGTTGTGGTTTTGTAGAACGGGCGATGTTTCTCTGTGGCTTTAGAGAGCCATGGTGTATGCTGTCCTGTGAATTTTGTATTTTTTTTTGGCCTGAGTAAATTTGTTGATGTCGGTTTCTGGTTCGAGCAGGAATATGGCGGGGAAATCCAAGGGTGGGAAGAACAAAGGGAAGGCGCAGGGTGCGGCTCAGTCTGCCTCTGCTGAGCCAGAGGTGCAGTCTGCCTCTGCTGAGCCAGAGGTGCCAGCGACTGACGAAGCCCAAGTGGTTATTCCCGAGAATGGGGAAGTAAACGAACCCCCTGCCACGGAGGATGGTGTGGCAGATGTCGAGAAAGGAGACGGGGATGCCGCTGAGGCCGTGCAGCCCGCCAGAAAGCCAGCTGAAGGTAAAGCTACGGCTTCTTTACTTATTCACTGATACTGACATACTGCAGTTGTATTGTATTGCTTGAATGGTAATACAGTGAACACGATGGGACATTGTATTTTACCTGGGTACAGGTGGGTAATATACTTTTGATCTTGTATGTGTTATTTGGCTGAATCTGCTGAATGAGTGACATGTTTGCTCCTTTGATGGTTTGTATGGCTGTGCCTACACTGATGATTCTGGATATATGTATTGAAAATACTAGTACTTTGTGGTGATATAATTTTTTTGGCCAAGCTCTGTAAGAGATATCATCTACATCGGGTTACATTTCAGTTGGACTGGAAATGTCATCTATGGAATTTAGCATGTTGTACTGTTGTTGTTTTGCCTGAAATGCCTTGCCTGCATGCTTTTAAATGGAGAACATTCCTGTGAATGTGCTGCTGCTTTAACAATTAACCATTCAAGCAGGAGAGCTTCATCTGTACCCTGTTCCTGTCAGGACACAATCAGGTGAAAAGCTTGAGCTGCAGGTAACTGTAAAAAATGTTCTTTCTTTGTCTATTTAACTTTACTAGTTCTGTTGTTTCATGGTATGCTGCTATTTACAGCTAAGCCCAGGAGATTCTGTTATCGATGTCAAACAATTCCTCTTGGATGCTCCTGAAACATGCTTCTATACATGCTACGATTTGATATTGCATACTGAAGATGGGTCCGCTCATCAGTTAGAAGACTACAATGAAATATCTGAAATAGCAGATATAACTTCCGGTGGATGTTCACTGGAGATGGTTGCTGGTATGTAACATGTTCCAATTTCTTCTCTATTGTCCTATATCAGTGCTTATTTCGTGGAGCTGAAGTAGCATCTTTTTCAGCAATATATGATGAGAGGTCTATCAGGTCACATCTCCGACGTGTGAGGGAGCTACTATCTCTGTCTAGTCTTCATGTTTCCCTATCAACATCCTTAGCTCTGCAGCAGGAGTCTGCTCAGGGAAAATCTGCAGGTACATCATTTTTTTTATCTGCACTTGTACTTATACCTTCCATATTTGTTGTAAACACCTCATGTAATGTTTATAGTACTATATGAATTCATGCAAGTTTTAAACAACCTGCTGTCGATTTTGACCTTACTTTATTCTACCTCTGCACAACAGGTTCCGAAAAAAGCCCTATTCAGGAGCTTGATGGTTTAAATTTTATGGAGGATAGTGCTGGTGCTCTCACTAATTTATTGGCTTCTGCACCAGCAGAGATAAAATGTGTTGAAAGCATAGTTTTTTCGTCTTTCAATCCTCCACCGAGTTATCGAAGGTAATCATGTCGTCTTGCATTGCTACCATTGTCATATTATTCTTGAGTATCTTCAGAACCTTTCTTGCAAAAAACAGTCTGCTAGGCCTATTAATAAGTGTGACACAAGGAGTACTTAGCACCCTGTTTCCATTAGAACCAGTCTGATCCTCCCATTTTCACTATAATTGGGCTGCTATCAAGCCATATATGGAGTCCTATTTATCACAGTTTCAGCATTCCAGCTCTGAGATTCACATTAGATCTTGAGTTTGTATGCTAAAATCAAGAACCTTAAGACTCCTTTGTCTAGAATAGAAAAAAGAAACAGTTCAAACAAACAACTTAGGTGTATCCACAGCTAAAGCTCCACAGGTTTCTGGAGCTAGAAATACTCAACTCCATGAAAACTTTTTTGTTGGAGCTGGAGCTCCCAAACAAGGCCAAAGTTCTGAAAGGTAGGCTTTACCTTTTGATTGGATCTGCACAAATCGTGAAGTGCTTGATGGATTAAGTGCAATATCCTTTGGCTCGTCTGCTTGTGCTTTAAAATGTCATTAGCTCAAAGAGTGCAGCATAGCGGCAGCATCCATTATTTTCTCAAGTCTTGTAAGCTCTGGCCATGTTGCCTATAAAGGTGGTTTTACTTGAAGATATTGCTTTGCCTATACTTGGGCTATGCTAATATTTTTTATGTTTGTCATAACTCATAAGCTGCTGGATAATTGTGTTATAGTTTTTCTGTGTATTTGTTATTAGATATATATGTATATATTCCATATAATCGCTTGATAACCAAATTCTGTAACATTGTCGTGAGCTCATCAGTTTTGAGTTGGGATTTTGTGGAATTAACACTTGATAGTGGTTTCCTCAGGTTACATGGAGATCTCATTTATATTGATGTTGTCACATTAGAAGGAAACAAATACTGCATTACGGAAGCTCCAAATCCTTTTATGTTAACAGTAGCAACGGAAATATATTTGACTCGAAACCTACAAAACAAGGACAGGAGGCCAGCACTCTCGTAGGCCTACTACAGAAGATCAGTGCCAAATTTAAGAAAGGTCTGCTATTGATCTAAATTTTATCCTTGTTGGTTGTACTGAACTATGTTTAATCTTTGCTGACATCTGGACAAATCTTTTGAAGGTTTTCGTGAAGTCTTGGATCGCAGGGCATCGGCTCATCCATTTGAGAATGTTCAGTCTTTGCTTCCAGTGACTTCTTGGTTAGGAGCTTATCCTGTGCCAGGTAATGTTGTTAGTGATTCACTCCTATCCATGAAAAAAAAAAGAGTTGTTCTGTGGGATGTTTTTTTGGGGGTTTCCTTTTGTATTCTCTAATATGTTTTTGAAGTGCTTTGGTGCAAGCATGAAAGACCATGCTATATATTACTGCCTAAAATTTGTTTTGCCACACTTTCATTGGAAGAAAATTGCCAGATTCTATAGCTAAAACTCAGTTATATTAAGTGCGGCAAGGTGCGAAAAAGATTATATACCAATATATGTCTTGTTTAATCTTTTCCTATTGGCTTCAAAAGCTGCAAAGGCATTGCAGCAGTACTGTTTCCTTTTCAGCTGGTTCTTGCCTTGGCTTGGAACTTCTTACCCTTCTAATTTTCGTAATGGTTTTTTGATAACGATATAGTGGATCTCTCAATCTTGGTATATACTTACCATTGGCATTCTGTTATGAGAACTAAAGGCACTCTACATTCTTATAACAGCACATCGAAGGGATGCCGCCAGGGCTGAAGACTCTGTTGTGCTGTCATATGGCACTGAATTAATTGGCATGCAGAGAGACTGGAATGAAGAATTGCAGTCATGCCGGGAGTTTCCTCATGCCAATCCTCAAGAAAGGTTCTCTAGTTATCCCACTTACTCGATTGCCTGCTTTATACCCGTAGTAACTCATTGTTTTTGGTTGCACAGGATATTGCGTGGCAGAGCTCTTTACAAAGTAACATGTGATTTTGTTGATGCTGCTGTAAAAGGTGCCGTTGGTGTCATTAATAGATGCATACCCCCAATAAATCCAACTGACCCTGAATGTTTTCATATGTGAGTAAATATAAGTCTGTCTTTCTACTTTAAAATCAGAGGTTCTATGTTGTAGGAGCATAACAATGTCAAATGGTTCTATGTTGTAGGAGCATTTGAGTAGTAAGGTTATATCCATTGTTGTGGCTATACTTTTTTTTCCATATGAATTTTGAAGCTAATGTTTTTTGGAGTTTGTTTAAAGTTGAAGGGATGACATTGAAAAGTTGTGTAGAGCCACGGGATTTTATCCTAAACTGATACATGGTTCAACTTTTTACTCTCTGTGAAGAGCCTAAAACTGACAAAAACAAACTGGCCTACGTTTTTGGATGCTCCTATGCTAACCCTAACAGGCCTAATTGCTAGCCCAATAAACCCACATGTAAGCCCGGTTAAGCAGGCCCACAAAAAACAGAGGCCTAGTCAGATGATTAGTTGTGATTTAAGCAATGACTAATCGGACTACTTGTAAACACTGAGTACTAGATCTCTATCATGGTGCTGATTTTTAAAGTATCATGGGTTAGTACGTCTCTGCGTGCTTTAGTGATTGTAAAACTTATGTTGAATTATTGATAGGAAATTAAAAATTAATATCAATGTCTACTAGATTACCATTTTCTATTCAAAATACGTCTTTTTTCACCAACCTGTACTTCCTGGAGTTGGTTCTGTAACACATTCAACTCCCTGCTTCTGTACTACCGTTCCAAGTTTATTTTCATTGTTTCTCAGTTTATCTGTTTATGGGTACTATAATTGATTTTGTCTGTCAACATACGATGTGTAATATTACCACTGTACTAAATATCGAATTATTTTGATATTTTCACTTTTCTATAAAGGCATGATGAGATAATTTCACAGTCAATTAAAGTTCAATCTTTACCCTATCTCTTCTACAACACTGAGTGCATTTTTATGTGTGCTCTTGTTCTAGCTTAGTGAAGCGTTTTCATTTAAAAGGTTTTGCTTTGTCATTTTGGTATTAGTGTAATGCTGAGTTATTTCCTTTGTAATATGGATTGCTATGGCTACAAAACTGTTAGGAGCTTATCACTTTCTTGTAATGTATACATGCTTGGTCAAGTCCTATTTGAGTTTCTTGACAAGTCTGTTTTTGTTTCACTCCTTCCAAAGCTTACCCCTGTCTATTCCTGTATCCCTGCCCAGGTATGTTCACAACAATATTTTCTTTAGTTTCGCTGTCGACTCCGACTACGAACACATTTCAAAGGACCACAAGCCAGATTGCCAAAATGGCTCTGGCAGAAGCACAAAGGTGTCCTCCCCAGATGTGATCACTAAGCCAGATACAAACCATGCTGAATCTGTTGAAGTAGCTGACTCAAAATCCGAAGAGGCACAACTTCGCAGATAGTGAGCAGGCAACATATGCTTCTGCAAACAACGACTTGAAAGGAACTAAGGCTTATCAAGAAGCTGATGTTTCTGGCCTTTACAATCTTGCGATGGCAATAATTGATTACAGAGGTCACAGGGTTGTAGCTCAGGTCTGTATAGAAATTACATTTCTTTATATAGTACTTTTATATTCTTTTGCTGTTTTTATTACCTGTAACATTTTTTTGTATAGTATCATGTCAAAATGTCACAAATGCTAAGGTAAACTCCAACTTATGTTCCAATTATACTGAACTTGTAGAGTATCATACCTGGTATTCTTCAAGGAGACAAGTCAGATTCCCTTCTGTATGGCTCTGTTGATAATGGCAAGAAGATATCTTGGAACGAAGCTTTCCATTCAAAGGTCAGTTTTAATAAGGAGTAATTTTTTTTCTGTTGAAATAAGTCTGAAAATTGTGCTCATATTTCTTTACAAGTGGCTAGTCTAAAACTTGAAATTTATTCTAGTTCAAATATTTGTTAACTAATTCTGCAATGCCATCTTGTTTGGGACTGAAAGGTTTCGATGCAATGTGATGTATGATGATCGTTTATAAGAATTGTTTTAACGAGGCAACTTGAACTGCATCCTACGCTAAGTATTCGTACTGAACAACATTGTTGTTCGTGCACACTTGACATATGGGTTGACTGACTGATATTTCGATCTTGCTTTTGGAGTGCTTTACATTTTCAGGTTTTGCCTAGCTTTTTTTAATGGTTTTTTTTTGTTGTTGCTTTGAAGCTCTTTATTACAACTTCATTTGCATAATAATATTTCAGTTATTTCATTCGATTCTTGAAGTCATAGGAAACTTTCAGTGATCTGTCGCCACATTAGTATTTTATATGCTATGTTTACTAAACTTTTGGCAATAATTATCTTAATAGAACTCAAAAAGTCAAAACTAATGTTAAAGTTATTTCATCTTCTTTTGCAATTTAGCTTGTTCTCCAGTGTAACTAATGTTAGTGCTGGTCTGTATTGCTATTTTAGGTAGTTGAGGCTGCAAAGCGGCTCCACTTGAAGGAGCATGTGGTTTTGGATGGTTCTGGCAATCCTGTGAAGTTAGCTGCCACAGTCGAATGCAAGGGCATTGTTGGGAGTGATGACAGGTAATTTGATTCTTGAAGTTACATGCTGGGGTCTGTTGATGTCTGGTATAAGTAATGAAAGCTCTTGCTACCATAGTACCATTTCATTTTCTTTTCTTAAAAAGCTCATCAGTTGGCAATAGCTAACATTTCTCTGTGCATGAAAGCAATGAGTATGTCATGACAATTGTTAGGAAGCATGTGGTTTAACTGTGTTTTTGAGTTTTGGCAATCCTGTAAAATTTACATGAACTGTAAAAACCCTTAGACTTTGTTTTTCTTCCTTACTATCCTTTAATGGGGGTTTGTACTTGTGTTGGTTTATTTAACACAGTTGTTTTGTTACTTACTATCATGTAGGCATTACATTTTGGACCTGATGAGAGTGACTCCTCGAGATTCTAACTACATTGGACAAGAGCACCGCTTCTGTGTGTTGAGACCTGAACTTATAGCATCATTTGTTGAGGTCAGCTTATCATATTTTTTAACCCTATTCGCCAAATTTTAACATGGTTTATTTTGTGGGACATTTGAATTGCATATTACTGTACTTTATCATCTATATTTGTGCAGGCTGAATCCATGAAAAAATCGTTTAAGCAGAAGGTTCCAGATGCTCCAGTTGCGAGTACTTCTGATGCTAAGGTTTGTGTTGATAGCAATCTGTGTATTCTTTCTGTTTGTTCAGAAGCATTATGTTGATAGCAATCCGTGTCTTCTTTCTGTTTGTTCAGAAGCATTATACATAAATAAGCAACTAACCATTGATTTTGCCACCTCAATAGTACAAAATCGTTGAACTTGTAATCTTTTTGTGTCATGTATATGATCCCTAATTTGATTACCAGTAGAGGTCTTTAATGTAGTGGTATATATCTATTTACTGTTGCCAATTTATCCTTCTTGAATATTAGATTAGTTTGTACACTCATAGACCAATGGTGCTAACAGAATGAATAGTGAGACTGAATAAAAGAAGTTATGACGTTTCACATTTCTATTCTTGGAAATTAATCCTGTTGTTACAGGCTACATCTGTTGAAGGAGATGACAAGTCTACAGAAAGCTCTGTTCATACACATGAGGAAAATGATAACTCAAGCTCTGAGATTCTTTTCAATCCAAATGTGTTTACGGAGTACAAGCTTGCTGGCAGTCCAGAGGTCTTTAAAACTACTCTTTGTGTAATAATATCCATATATACCAATTTGATAACATTGTGCTGTTTGCTATTCCTAGGAAATCGCTGCTGACGAAGAGTTGGTAAAAAGGGCTGGCACATATCTTATAGATGTAGTGATCCCAAAGTTTGTTCAGGATCTTTGCTCCCTTGATATCTCCCCTATGGATGGACAGACTTTAACCGATGCATTACATCTCCATGGGATAAATATTAGGTATCTGGGCAAGGTGAGTTTGAGTCTATAGGTGGACCGGCTGAAATTGAAATTTTATTTCATCTTTTCTGTTCATTATATGATTCTTGTTTCAGATTGCAGGCATGGTCCAACATTTACCACACTTACGGGACTTGTTTTCTGCTGAGATAATAGTTAGATCTGCAAAGCACGTTATCAAGGTAGTATGAATTTCTTAATTATGCTAGTTAGTAGTTACTGAGTCTGTTACTTGTTTGTGGGATTTATTGCAAATTTATGAAAACTTACTAATGCATAGTAAAATCCTATCCTATCCTATACTCCTATAAAGATAAACCCCACTAGAGGTTTCTCTCAACATCCTATCCTATCCTATCCTATCCACATCAACAATCCACTAGAGGTTGCACTTATAGCCAACAACAAACGTAATTATGATAGTTTCTCTGCATCCACTAACATGCATTTAGTTGTCCACAATGATGTGTATGTGGAACCATTCATCAAAATTAATTTCAGATAATTTCATTCATATAACTATAACTATAAATAGTCTAATTTCTTTTCAAATTATCTGAAATCCCCGTGGCAACACGCCGGGTAAAAGTGCAGTTAGGGTTTTCTGACTACCAATCTTGAAATGAGTGGGCTTCTTCCTGTTGTTTTTTTAATCCATTCTTACAACTGTAAAACTGAATTTCATTACTCAGCAATGAAATTTCAGCGAGTTTAACAAGTTTTGCAACGCATTTGCGACCATAACAGGTACTTGCCGACACCTCTGAACACAAAGGGTTTAGCGGGTTAGGCAGCGCTACCAACAGTCCAACACTACCCATTACCAATGCAAAAACTTAGTTTTGAGAAACCACTTGAACTTTAGTATTGGCTAAAAAGCTGCCTATTAGAAGCGTCTTGAACTAAAGTACTGGCTAAAAAGTTGCTTATTACAAGGCACTTGAAGGCTGACACAGTGCACAGGCTGAAGAGGGTCCAGCCACTGACTCCAGATTACTTAGTACTTGATAATTTCCTTGGAGATCTCCGGCCCACCATTCTCTTTGATGGAAATGAATGCCATTTCCTGCATAACCTCTGTTTCTTTTTCACTTGTTTCACGAACTGCTGGTTATGAAGACCCCCTGCCCAATATGGTTAGACAGGTAATCTCGGGAGGAGATTTGATTCTTTTTTTCTCCAAAACATTTAGGGCCCGTTTGGATCCCTTGAATTTGGGGGAATTGGAATCTACTTAATAAATTAAGCTATTTAGTTTGGAATTTGAGATTCCCTAACTTTCCAAAGTTCACAAATAAGCCCATCTCAAATTCAAAGGGTGGGAGATAGGAATTGAATTCCATTAAATTAAGCATGTTATGTGGTTGAGGAAGCCCATCACCATGTTATGTTTGCATTGCACTCTCCAACTCCATTCCATTGCATTGCACTCTCCAACTCCAACTCCATTGCACTACAATGAATTAAATTCCAAGGATCCAAACAGGCCCTTAGAGTCTCCTATTCTCCAAATCGTCCAGCACACCACTGCAAGGCCAACCATGTCCATTTGTTTTCCTTATGGCAGGCTCCATTTTATCGAAACCTTGGTGTGATTTTTAATCCATTCAATCCACATCACTGTATTATAGGTAGTTATTCATGTGTGGTTTCTTATTCTGCAAATTGTCCAGCACACTGCTGCAAGGCCAACCGTGTACAATTGTTTTCCATAAGGCAGGCTCCATTTTATGAAACCTTTTGATTTTATTAATCCATTCAATTTGCATCGTTGTATTATTATATAGTTATTTTTGTTTGGTTCCTTCTTGTATGTTAACCAACTTGTTCTCACTCAAGGATATACTGAGGCAAAGTTTGGATCATGATATTGGGCCAGCTATGGCTCATTTCTTAAACTGTTTTGTGGGGAAAGTTTTAGGTACTTCCACAAAGGGTAGTCTTAGCAATGCACAGTCAAAAACTCTGAAGGTATGCCTTCCCAAGCTTGGTAATCTTTTGGTTTTGATATCTGCAGCAAACACTACTGTTGAATTTTGTGATGTCACAGTTTCATCTTTTTATTTGACTTTTAGGGTAATGAAAATAGCCAAATACAAAAGTCTTCTAAAGGTCATAAACAGAGCAATGCTGCTGCTTCAAGAAAAAGCTTATCAGCTTATTCCCATCTAACCTCTGATGGAGTTTGGTTTAGCATTAAGGAATTCGCAAAATCAAAATATCAGGTACTTACGATTTCTGCTGTGTTTCTTTGAGGTCTTCACTTTTTTTATTTGAAGAACATCACTAATTGTTTTTTTTTTTTTAGTTTGAAGTGCCAGATGATGCAAGGCATTCAGCCAGAAGGGTAGCTGTTCTCCGTAATCTTTGCCAAAAGGTTAGTACTATTCTGCCTTGCATACTAGTTTATAGCATGATTGTCAGTTTATTTCATTATTTTGTACCAAGAATATTGGTAGTTTGTGTTTGGTCAAAGCCACTTCTATTGTGCTTGTTTTTGCTAATATAATGGCCTGCATGTAGCCATGTACTATACATGCTCTTTGTAGTATAATAGGCCAATTTAAACTATCAAAAGCCATTGTCTGTGTATCTATTAATTCTTAGTCAATATACCTTTTACATGTAACAGGTAGGTATAACAATTGCTGCACGGAAATATGATCTGGATGCTTCAACTCCATTCGAAGCCTCAGATATGTTAAATCTCCAACCAGTTGTCAAGCATTCTGTTCCAGCCTGTACAGATGCAAAGAATCTTATGGAAGCAGGGAAAGTCAGGATGGCGAGGTATACAATTCTGTTATTTTTATTTTTGTGATATAGTATTGTTGCTGTGAGGTCTTATCCTGTTTTCTACAGACATATATAATAGTTCGAAGTGTTGTTTTTTTTACAACACGGATGCAAATTTTATTAATGCATTTGAGCATTCCAGGGAACATTGAATGAGGCATATGCATTGTTTTCAGAAGCCTTTTCACTGCTACAACAGGTATACACAAAAGCTATTTAGCTCTAAATATCTGCAGAACTTCTATTTACCTGACCTTTGATTTGATACTAACAGATAACTGGTCCCATGCACAAGGATGCTGCAAATTGTTGCGGTAAAATGCTAACTTCTTTACTTGCCTATTTTGTTGGTCTTACTTTTATGAGGAAAACACACATGAGAAATTGAACAATCTATTGGATATACTACGCCACATTCTTCCATTTTAGACAAAATACTCAACATGTCCATGGCTTCACTATCTTCACATCTGTGAATTACTATGCGTGTGTATGTAAGAGTTGCTTTACATAATGTTTAGTCAGCTGTTCAGTTATGACATGCAAATTTGTTTTTAGAAGTTGAGCATTTTTTATCATTTAATCCCTCCACTTCAAATTACAAGACGTTTTGGCTTTTCTAGATACATAGCTTTTGCTACACACTTAGATATATACTATGCCTAGGTACATAGTAAAAGCAATGCATCTGAAAAATCCCAAACGTCTTATAATTCAGAATGGAGGGAGTACTTCTGTTGTTCTCTACATTCAGATTTAAATCCTCAGAAAAAAAAAAAATCCTTGTTCTTCTTTGTTATAGGTACCTTGCTATGGTTTTGTACCATGCTGGTGATACAGCCGAACAATTGTGCAACAACATAGGGAACTCATCATAAATGAGAGATGTCTTGGTCTTGATCATCCAGACACAGCCCACAGGCATGCATTTTTGCTTTTAAAAAATTGTTACTGCTAAATTTTCGATATTATCCTTAAATCTGACATGAACCCTGATGTTATCATTTGAAAAACTTCACCTATGCTAAATCCCTTTCGTTTATGTAAAAGTGTTAAGCAACAGTGGAAAATTCATCTAAATTTTGCTATAAAGTTTGTCTAAAATATGTAGGTTAGCTGCTGATCTATCGTTATTGTAGTCATGCAAATATTTTGTAGCTTATTAGTGTTTTGAATTCTTTTTATGTTAAAATTGTTAAGCAACAGTGGAAAATTCATCTAAATTTTGCTATAAAGTTCATCTAAAATATGTAAGTTAACTGCTGAGCTATTGTTGTTGTAGTCATGCAAACATTTTGTAGCTTATTAGTGTTTTGAGTTCTACTAGTTTCAAGTAAGTTAAACAAAATATATTTTTTGTTTTTCTTTGATCTGCCAAATGCATTTTACAATATTAAGCTGAACTGGCATTATTCTTTTTCAGTTATGGTAACATGGCGTTATTTTATCATGGGCTCAATCAAACTGAACTGGCACTGCGGCACATGTCCCGGACACTGTTGCTACTAAGTTTGGCTTCAGGACCTGATCACCCAGATGTTGCAGCAACTCTAATAAATGTTGCAATGATGTACCAGGATGCTAGTAACATGAATACTGCTCTTAGGTATCTTCAAGAAGCCCTTATGAAGAATGAGCGACTTCTTGGCCCTGACCATGTCCAAACAGCTGTGTGCTATCATGCTCTTGCCATTGCATTTAGCTATATGAGCTTATATAAGCTTTCAATTCAGGTTAGTTTTGACAAAAGAAACTCTTGGGGTAGTTTTTTCAAACTGTTGACTTGACATGTTGGTGTTTCATGACAGCATGAAAAGAAGACTTATGATATACTGGTAAAACAATTAGGGAAAATGACTCACGGACTAAAGACTCAGAAAATTGGTTGAATACTTTTTAAGCTTCGAGAAGAGCAGGTATATTTTCTATGTTTGTTGATTTGCGACTTACTTTTTGGAATATTGCAAGGGATTTTGTGTTTATATCTTGACAGAACAATAGATTGTGACATTTGCTGCTTTAGTGTATTTATTTATTTAGCTTTACAGTCAGCAAGAAATTTTACTGGTTGATTCACTTTTGGCCATGAGATTCTTGTGTGCGTCCTAACGTGCAGTTATTATGTACTGATAGAGTATGTCTATAAGATATGTTTTTTTCCTTTGCTCTATTACATATGCATATCTTTGTCATTCTCGCATGGCGAACATTATTCTTCATCAATATGTACAGGTCAACGCCCAGAAGCAGAAGGGCCAGGGAGCTAATGCATCCGATAATGCTGTTAAATTCTTGAAGGTAAGCTAAATTGCAGACTTTCCAGCTTAAATTCATCCGACTTTAATGGCGAAGAATATCCATACTTCCACAGTGAGCTTACTTTGGACAAAGTACTGTGGATCATAATCCTCTTTTTGATGCATTTTACTGTGCTTATATGCTACTCTGAATTACTCCTATAACTGTATGGCTATTGATATTATCTGCAGATATTGGGTTTATGGTTGCATTGAATTCTTACCTTTTGCTTTTGCAGGCAAACCCTGCATTTTTACAAGCAATGAAGGCTGCCGCGATACAATCAGGTGATGGGCCAGCAACTGTCAACAGGTCGCTCAATGCTGCAGTGGTTGGAGAAGGTGTTCCACGACTGAGAGGAATGGATGAGCGAGCTGCTCGAGCTACTGCAGAAGCTCGGAAGAAAGCTGC
The DNA here is from genome assembly GCA_015847255.1 of Hyparrhenia diplandra. Classification (NCBI taxonomy): domain Eukaryota; kingdom Viridiplantae; phylum Streptophyta; class Magnoliopsida; order Poales; family Poaceae; genus Hyparrhenia; species Hyparrhenia diplandra. The sequence continues at coordinate 93,456 of JADLZK010008658.1, forward strand.
TGCAAGAGGTCTTAATGTACGTAATGGCCCTGTGGCAAACCATGCGGCTGATGAACTAGCTCAGATGCTCAAACTCATCAACGCTGCTTCTGGGTCTTCCACTTCTGCCTCTGCAAAAACCGAGGAATCTGCCTCTGAAGGGAAGGCAACAAATGGATCTGTTCAAAATGGAACTGCAACTGAAGCGATGGCTGCTGCAGGTACCAACGGGCCATCTGCATCTGCTAAGTCCACTGTCAACACACCAGTTGGATTGGGGACGACGTTGGAGTTGAAAAACAGAAATCAAAGCAGAAGTCATAGAAAACTTCTCCCGAATTTCTTTTTTTGCAACAGTTTTGGATTTTAGGGTGATTTGGGTTTTTACCTTTATAGGATTGCCACGTTCACGTGGTGGAAGAGTTCATTTGTTCTGTTGGAGGTTCTTACGAGGGTTCAATAATCATTACAAGAAAGAAGACAATTGTTTCGAATCATCATTGATAGACCACTGATGATATAAATGGCTAATTTTAAGCTAATAAATGGCTAATTCTTAAGATTAGTATGCTAATTTGTTGCCCAACAGATGTATTACACTCATTATCCTGACTTTTTAGTTCTGTTGGTGTCTGCTTGTTTAGTGATTCTTTCTGCTAGTGTGCGTGCAGGGTTTCTTCAGCCCCAATTTGCGCGTGTACAAGACAGTGTTCGATTGTATTATCATTTTAAGCTTCAACTTTGCATGTGCAATTGTGACAGTTTTTTTTTCCCGTCGTACCTATTTTTGCTATTGATAACAATAATGATTTAACTTAACTGAATAACGCTGTTTGGCCTGGCCATGACTTATTTTTATCATCAATTTTTTCGGATTCCAGACAGATATTCATTCTTACTCTTAATAGACTGCCTCTGCAATAAATCCGTTCATTGTTTTCTAAGTCTGTAGTCGGTTAAAAATTGATGCAATGAACCATCGAATAACTTTTTGAATCGGTGGATGTTGAACATTGAATGAATAGGAAAGTTCAACGTTAATGAATATTCTATTATAAATTATAAGATATTTTTATTTTTAGGTATAATTTTTTTATTATACATAGTGTATATCTAAACTCAAAGTAAAAACAATATACTCAACGCGTTTGAGTATTGGAAGGATAAATAAATGATATCTCCAATAGTTTTGTTGGCACGTTTTGAGTATTGGAAGGATAAATAAATGATATCTCCAATAGTTTCTAAAAACCACTCCTAAACTTTCTACGCGTTTGTTTATTTCAGGTACAGTACGTTAGTTCAATGGTATTTTTGTAAATTCCGTCATCTTCTTCCTAGTGTCTGTACGGAGAGGAAAAGGACTCCGCCACGCCGGTGATCTAGACGGAGGCCTGACCACTCGGCTCTAGCCACGGCGCCTGCGAGCGCCACGGTACGGCGCTCCACCTCGTTCACAAATCATGCATGTGGACCAGGGCGTGGTCGTCGGACCAGGAGCACGGCAGCGCATGACTTGGGTGGTAATGGATTGCGCCTTTTCTTTTCTTTCACAATCCAACTTGACACTTTTCATTATTAGTTTAAAATTATATAGTTTTACGGTCAGATTTTAATTCAGTCCAATCCTTAAATTAGAGAGCCCTTTAGGCCCTTTACCACTCCTACGCATGAGTGGTCAGCCACGACACAGCCACCACCTAGCTTAGCACTATGGCCTGGCTGCCTCTTCACTGAAGCTGCTTGTGGGATTGGATGGACGGACGGACCGGGTCGGAGTCCATTCTAGAGCCCTCGCTCCCTCCGTGCGCGCTGGCGTGGCGTGACGCCGGGGGTGTTAGGCGCCCGACCAGGCAAGCCCACCCTAACGGCCCAAGGCACGCCCAAAGACACCTCCCCTCTCCTTCGTCTACCTCCACGACCAACGCCCCGACCGCCGCCTCGCCCCGGGCGTCCGTCTCCCTCCCTCTCCCTCTCTTATTCTCCCTTAACCCTAACCCTAGCCGCCATTGCCGCCGCCACCTCCGAGCTCCGCCCCGCCGCCTCGCTCACCGTCGGCGAACCGCGCCGCCCCAGGGGAAGAAGAGAGAGCGAGGGAGCTGCCGGAACACGAACTCGGGAACGCCGCCGCCGCGGGCCGGGCCTGTCGTCATGCTCGTCGTCCGCCGTCTCGGCGGCGGCGGGCGGCGTCGCCAAACGCTCCTCGAGTTGGACGCCTTGCTTCCCCCTCGTCGCATCCACATCGTAGTCGATGGAGAGGGAATGGAGGACCTCGTGGCGTCCGACGAGGTCAAAAGAGCGTACCCATCGGATTCGGAGAAGCTATTGAGCGCCACGTGGGGATGTGAGAGGTGGGCGGAGGCACAATGTAGGATCTGCGGTCGCGGAATCGTGCGTATATTTGCGCACGATGGCCTCGGTTTTTCCAAATGCCAAAAGATTGGAAGTTAGCAAAGGAAACTGCTGAAGAGGTGTTTTTGTCAATTTTGCTAAAAAAAATCTGGATTGGGACAATGTTTTGGGAACTGTTGGTCGTTGGAGATGCTCCTAGCAAGCTCACAAAACCCAAATCTCCAGTTCTCCCCTCTGTATTCTCCAAGACCACGCTCGGAGTTTAGCACCTTTTGCGGCCGGTGATGGTGTGAGTCGAGGCAACAATGGCTAACAACGACAAGAGGACGAGTCATTTTAAGGGGCGAGCTGCCAAACAGTTGCGGGACTGCCAACCATCGAATAACTTTTGAATCGGAATCAGATATAGCTCTGCCAAATATACCCTTACTCTCTTCATTCTAAATCACAAGTCACTTAACTTCAATATGTATCTAATTATTAAAAAAAAGAATGTACCTAGAAAGGCTATATTTTAGTAAAATTTGACTTAAAACAAAACAAAATAATGTCTAGGGACTAAACAAAATAAAGGCTATATTTTAATAGAAGTTAATATATATTATATATTTCTATTAGTTTATCAAAGTTAGACAAATTTAGCTTATAACAAAACAAGTGCAGTAGATTTGAAGGAGGTTTTCCATGACGTGAGCGATTGTAGCCATAAGGCGCCTACTTCGCTTAAACTGATTCACCAGGTTCAAACGTTCTGATCTAGCAGCTCAAATGTGCATTACAAGATCTGAGCTCTTGAAATGGTCGTTATAGAGCAATGTTTTGCTAAACACTGAACAAAAAACAGTTTGTTACTTACATTTGATCATAATTCAGACTATACAGTCCATTAAACATCCTAAAGAGCCATTTAAACAGGATATCACCGTGGAGTGTTTACACAGACTAAACGACCATTGAAGCAATCAGAGGTATATAGTTAACCTTGCTCTCTATATCATTTTTGTATAGCACATTGTTTGATGTTTTCACAAACTACATATATTGATAATGAATTGTCATAAGATGCTAAATGTTATGTAGGATACTGAGGCTTTATAGATCACAAAAAAGGAACTTCAGCATTTCATGTTCTACCAGGGGAAAATAGACAATTACACAGTATATCGTGCCACTGCATTTATTGTGATCGATGATCACAAGAAAGCAAATCAAAGATTTATTCCGAGTGTCATTCCCATCCCTCTGAAGCATCAGCGATAAACAAGTTGCCATGGATTTGCTTAGGAACAAACTGCATCAGCAAAACTGACATAAAATGGACAGCAGCTTCAAATTCACTGAGTTGATGGCTTGCACAATTCTTTGCTACAAACACAGACATAAAATCAATTTGCAGACTTCTTCTCAGTTGTGTAGGCATAGTACTCTTTGCCATTGTCCACTCTGGTTGTATTGCCGCCAATGTCCAGCACAGCAGATGTGAAGGCCAGGCAGGACCCTCCGATGAGGGCTGACTGAATACTCTTTCCTGCCAAAGTGGCATCCAGAGTAAGGCAGAAATCAGAGTTGATAGCCAATATGCCAGATTCAAGAACATGCATTAGTTAGGACTAAAAGCTGTTCACAACTGACAGTTTCTTGAGTTCCATCTTAAATAACAACAAAGTTCACATGAAAATTATTATTAAACCAGTTATATAAGTTGCATTACAGTTATCTAAATTATCCATCAATCATCGCAATGCAAACTTGTGTTTAAGGATCAGTCATCCAGTTGATCAGAGTTATACTAATCCATGGGACAGCGCAACTGCATTGCTAAATTCTGAAGAAATAGATGGGTATTAGTAATAGTTTGCTCAATTGTCAGTCAATAAATCAAACAGGCAGCTAATCAAAGCACAAGCATGACAATACTATTACTATGAAACATATACACCCTCTAGTCAAAAATACTTTACACATTTGACTCTGTATGATCTTTGATGCATATCTTTGACCGTTAATATCTTCTAGAACGTATTTTTTAAAATCCAACAAAATTTATGAGATTTTGCAAATATTTCTGATATAAATCTACACATATCTTGTTTCCAAACTAAATAATTTGGAAGTTACTAATGTTTGTAGTTTCAAGGTTTGACCAACATCTTGTCCTAAACACCATGTTTTAATGACCATTGCTTATATGATGCATGGAATGCTGTGCAGATGTCACCCACACCATTGCTTATTAGCCCTTATTTGTAACTAAACCTAACTGATATTACAAGCAAACACTATGGTGCTGATTTATCACTACACGCAGTGCTTTATACACCAAGATCATATCTCCACTAATAGAGGCATTTAAGGAAGTTGTAACTCAAATTACTAGAGTTTCTAGTGAAAACAAATTGGAGTGAATAAATATCATACAAAATCAGTTTCTAAGCAAATGAGCATGATATATTTTTATTGTATGATAGATATGTGGGGTAATAATAATAATGGTTTGTTATGCATAGCATAGGTTGCATTGCTTTCGAAGAAGAAACTTTGTTCAGCCCAAATAACAGTACTTCTGGCATAATGTTCAGTGTGATCATCTCTAAACTAGAGAAAACAAATTGTGGCAATAGATAAAATATATTATATGAAGAAATGAAACAACTGTTTGACCCGTATCTGTCCACACAATAACTCTTACTGTGTAGTCACCAGAAGTCAATAGATATAGGAGCACAAACTATGCCATCATCCAAATTTAGGATGAACCAATCCAAAATGCTCCAGACACCAAAACATTATTATTCAATCAAGGTAATCATTTTCAAATCTCTCTTTGCAACTTACAAAAGAAAATGCCAATGCCTATTCAGTGACATGAATAAACAACATTTTCAGTGACTCAGAAAAAAGATACAACTAAACCATGCATCAGTCTGATCCCAAAATCCCAGTACTATTCCTTCTTTCTGATTTGAGCTCAAGCTTCACTAATTAGACATAATAATCACCCATAACCTAACTGATGTATACCATCACATTATGTCAAATATATTGCAGTAAGTAACAATCCCAGTTAACCTCTACATGTCTGCATACCAGTATCAACAATAATTAAGAAAATTAAGGCGTCAGAAGTGACACGAAGCTAAGGCCAAGGCTTCCCAGGTGCATTTATTAAAAACAGTTCGAGTTTCTAACCTTTGTAGCCGCAGACGGAGGCTCCAGCTACGAACGCGCCGACGGCCCCGTTGACGAAGTCGCGCTTCTTACGCTGGCTCTGCACGAGTTGCTCGACGCCGATGTAGAGACCCCCGATGGTGGCGAAGGTGGCCCCGTAGGTGCCGCACATCTTGAGCGTGCGGATGAGGCCCGGGAGCGCGACGTGGCGTTCCACACGGGGCACGTCGTACCAGGTGGCGACGATGGTGCCCCAGATGGTCCCCGCGGCGAGCCCCGTCACCGCGCCCTTCACCGTCTTCGTCAGCGGCGAGTCGTCCTCCATCGCTTCGGTCCTCCTGTTCCTGCACGGAAGGTGCAGCGAATCAAAGCCGCACGCGACCCGGGATCCGGCGAGCCAAACCCTCGGCTCGGCACTTGGCAGGAGAGATCGGGATCTAGTGGCAGCGTGCGTTTGGTCTATGTGTGGGTGTGCGGGTGAGGATTGTTGGGGGAGGACTTGACCGGAGAGGGGAGTGGGTTACCTACCTGTCTCGAGACTTCGCGGTGTGTGCCGGCGGCCGCTGCGGTGGCGGAGAAGGTTGAGGGTTCAGCGGCGGACGGCTGGAGGTGGAAACGGAATCGCCAATCGCGTCGTTGGGAGGAGACAGACACAGGAGGAGCAGCGCCGTAGGAGTGGGGAGAGCCGCCGCGGCGGCGTTGGTGCGGGGTTCTGGGCCTGGGTAGTGGGTGGGCTGCTTCGCTGCTGTGGAAAAGCCTACATGGGCCTGACCAAAGGATCACCTTAGGAAAGGAAAAAGTCGCATTTCGCCACATTATCGCGAAGTTCATTTTTCGCCGCCGACTTCAAAGCCAGGACAAATCGCGTCGCCAACTTTTCAAACCATGCATTTTTTCTCCCTTCAGGCGGTTTTGAAGGCGGTTTTGCTACAGTAACTCCGGGTTTGCTACAGTTACCCCGGATTTGCTACAGTGTCCATTCCTTTCTCTTTTCTTTTAAAAAAAATTAGGTTGAATCTTTGAAAAATCATAATAAATCATAGAAAAATCATAAAATAAAAAATCTAGTTTCGTTGTACTCCACATGAGTAGATCTACACAGTGAATATATAATATGATATGCTTTAGTACAAAGTTCTACACAGTGAATATATAATTAATTAAAAGAATTCATAGCTGCAAATTCTATAATTATTTTTTTTGAACTAAAGCATATCATATTATATATTCACTGTGTAGATCCACTCATGTAGAGTCCAACAAAACTTGATTTTTTATTTTATGATTTTTCTATGATTTTCTATGATTTTTCAAAGATTCAACCAAAATTTTTAAAAAAAGAAAAGACAAAGGAACGGACACTGCAGCAAACCCGGGGTTACTGTAGCAAACCCGAGTTACTGTATCAAACCCACCTTCAAAACCACCCGAGGGAGGAAAAATGCATGGTTTGAAAAGTTGAGGGAGGTGATTTGTCCCGTTTTTGAAGTTGAGGGAGGAAAAGTGAACTTCGTGATAGTTGGGGAGGGAATGTGGACTTTTTCCCCTTAGGAAATCCAGATGCAGAGCAGCGAGTCCGTAGCAGAAAATCAATTAATTAATTGTTACTCCCTCCATTTCTTTTTTAAGTCGTTTTTACGCTTAAGTACTACCGATGCGAAGCGACTTATAAAAAGGAACCGAGGTAGTATCAATTTACTAAGCTGCACAGTTAACTCAGAGCATCTATAATAATCCCTGAAAATCACTTGTATAAATCAAAAAGCTTCCCAGATGTTTGAAACCGTTAGGAGCATCTAAAAAGTCATTTGGTAAATCAAAGAGTTTCCCAAGTGGCTAAAAAAAATGTTGGAGCATATTTGTTGGCTTGCTCCAACCGTCTACAAAATCTTGCTCCTAAAAGATAGAGACCAACTTTGTATTAGGAATCCCAGAATTTTCCTAAATTACACAAAACTTTTTTTTCCCACGCAATTCCACGTTTGGATTGGGAACCTGTCCGTACTTTCTCCCACACAATTTCACCTTTGGATTAACTGATTGATATATGCACATATTTCCATACAAATGGATTGATTTTCTCAAGTGCGAAAAGTTTGGAGTTTTTTTTTTTTTTTTTTTTTTACAAGGCAAAAAGTTTGGAGTTGAGATAGTGAGTCGTGGAAGAGTGTTTTTTAAATCTTACAAAAAAAAAAAATCAAGATTGACTGTGGGTTCTAGAAAGAGTAAAATACACCCGGGGTCCTCAAACTTTCGGCGACCTCCCATCCGCGTCCTCAAACTATAGAAGTGACTATCTAGATCCCCGATCTATTATTGGCGCACACTTAAAGTCCAAAACTAGCCACATAAGCGCCAACAGCTGATGTGGTTGTGCCACGATGGCAACTGGACACCGTGGCCATGGAAACTTTTCAAAAACAACCTGTTCGAGTTGTCGCCGTCGTGGAACTGTCGTACTTTCCACCGACGAAACAAGGGCGCGCCCGCCGCGCACGCAGCACGCCGTCGGGAGGAGGTTCCACGGCATCGCCCCGGGCGTGGGCGCCAAAGGCGCGGCGGCGGCGCGACACGGTTGCCCGCCCTAGTGCGCGAACATGCGAGCCCCATTGATGCGTACACACCTTGGGCGGGCTCGACACGCCTTCTTTGCATGGCGCAGCCCGGACGCCATGCCCAAGCCGGACCTTTGTTGTCTTTGCTCGTGTTCGTGTTCATGTTCGACTTGTGGTACTTTCGGCGGTTGTCTAGCCGATCCCGATTTGGCAAACATGATGCGGTGGGAGTACCTCGCGCTCAAGTCCGGCTCCGACATGGCGTCGTCGAGCATGCATGCGTTGCTCTTCCTCCACCCGAGCGAGGCACATGAACAAGTTGGGAAGCAACACGGCGTTGAGGTCGAGTCAAGCCGCGGCGGCCGCGAACCGCGGTGTGGGTGAGGAGCTTCAAGGCGAACCGCAGCGGTGGATATGGATATGGCGCGGCCGATTCGGTTCGATTACCCTTGCCATGATTGTGTCCCAAACGGAGCGCAAGCGACGGCGGCTTTGGTCTGCGAAAGGAATCGGATAGGGCGGCTTGATGGCGGCGAATTTGTCGGCGACCTTTGTGTCACGGGGTGTCGCTTGGCTGCCCGAGCCGCCATGGGCTGCGGTGAGCATGAGCGAAGCCCCAATCTCCGCAAGCCACCACAATCCCAACCAAGCACGTCTCAAGCTTCCACATCCGCTTCCCGCGGCGCTCATTTGGGTTGGTTTCGTTGGGAGCAAGTGCCCTTTTGCCGCGCGATTGCATTATCCCGGCGAGGTGGGCGTAGAAACCAGCGTTACCGCCGGCATGCATCCTAGCTCTCCTCGCCCCCTGGCGTCGTCCGGGTCTCCGGTGCCTCGGCGTTGCCGCTCCGCCGCCATCACTTGCATGCCTCGGCGTCGTGGAGCGGCGGCGCCACCACCTGCTCCCATGGTGGCCATTATGGCCTCTCCTTCACGGAGTTCGAGCCGTGTCCGGTCGACCGGGGCTTGTGCGACGACGCCGCGGTTATTCGCCGCCATCGAATCGGACACCGGTCGGGCGCTCCCGCGGGCCCTGCTCTGTTTGTTCAAGGAGAGGAAGGATCATAAGTCGAAAGAGGAACGGGGACGGGGCTTTTTTTTGAAAAATTTCCATGCCCACGGTGTCCACTTGCCATCGTGGCATGTCCACGTCATTGTTGCCGCTTATGTGGCAAGTTTTGGACTTTAAGTGTGCGCCCAAAGAATAGATCGGGACCCAGGATAGTCACTTCTATAGTTTGGGGACACGGATGGGGAGGTCGCCGAAAGTTTGAGGACCCTGGCTGTATTTTACTCTTCTAGAAACTCTTGAAGATGCCCTTAGTCCAAGTGGAGTACAAAGGAAGTACCGCGGAAGAGTGTTTTTAAAATCTTACCAAAAAAAAAAAACAATCAAGATTGACTGTGGGTTCTTGAAACTCTTGAAGATGAAGTGGAGTACAAAGGAAGTACCGACTCAGTCCAAGTGAAATAACTATTTCATCATCTTTCTTTTTAATTGCAATGGCATGCCATTTTTATTTAGGTGGCATCTTAATTAATGAACATAGAAACTATGTAGTGCTATCCATCACGAGTGCATAATTTATTTTTTCCTGAGGGATCCATGATACAAGTCAGGCCTTGTTTAGATACAAGGTATTTTTGGAGCTTTAGAAAAATACCATGGTTTTGTGAGATACTTTGGTTTTAGGGTGCCATGAAGTGTTTGGGCGCAACAAACTTAATGATTTTGAATACCATGTTGTTGTTGTAGTAGTCTTTGACCTCTTTTTTGTAAACCAGGGTTTGGTACATCAATAGTTCTAAAACCAGTTTCTTAATACTATGATTTCTTGATATTACAAGATCCAAACAAGCCCCTAAACTCTATATATTGCTGAACTACGAAACTTACCCTGCTATCATTCTTCCCCTCTAACTACTGCTAGTGCTAAGCGATAACGGCCCTGTTTGATACTCTAGCCCGAGCTAAAGCTAGAGTTAGTTTTTAGTTCTAGCTCTAGCTCCAAACTAGCTCTGGCTCTAGATGCGTTTGGATCCTTGAGCTAGTTTGATACTAAATGCACATTTTTAATTATTTAGTGGCTCAAAAGAGAGAGAAATAAACTTTTATGTGGTCCCAACCAAAAAACCAGCCCTAACTAGCCCCAATATGCACCCCATGGATGGGAAATTTAGTTATTTTGGGAGAAATTTAGTTGTATTTAGCACAACCCAGCCTCCCTGTTTGGATCCCTTTGGGGCCAGTTGGCCAAAACTAAGCCCAAACTAGCTCTAGCCCTGGGATCAAACAGGGCCAACATTCACGTTTTTTTTTTTTTTTTGAGCAAAGAGATAACATTCACGCTGGGACGTCCGACCGAGCGCGGGCGGGCGAGACCCCATGTGCCAGCAGCGCGGGCCGCAACGGCAGCCCACCAGCGAGGGGTGGGTGTGGGTCGCCGGTCGCAAAATGCCGCAGCTTTTGCCAAAAGACCTCTGCCGACCTTGTCCCGTGTCGGGTTCGAACAGAGGAGAGGGTGGATGCTGTGAACTTGTGATAAGGTGATCCCTAAACCGATAGGCATCGAGTCCTGAGGCAGTGCCATGCACTCCAGAATCCACTCCGGTTGCCGGGATCACGATATATATTTTGTTCTTATGTTTCAAAGAAGCAAATTTGCCCGATGCGTTGCTACGGGAAAAAATTGTACATATCAAGCTCCATCGTGCTCTAACTCCGCGTCGTCGTTGCGGCCAGCGCTGCGCGCCTCATCTTCTCCGAGATTCAAGTCTCGATTGGCGGTGCCGTTAGCTAGCTCTCATGGCCGAAGCTCCACCTTGCCGCCATCCTAGCAAGCGGTCGGTGGCCCGCGACCCAAAGATAAGAGATTCAGATCGACATCGCTACTGGAGCTCCACCTCGTTGTTGCAATTTCGAATTTTTAGAAATTTCGGTGTCATACTAAACATGTGTGTTGCACCTCAAGGGAATCCTAAATTCAAAATCTAAAGAATATATACTTGACATACCACATTATACAAACACAATCATGGGGCTTAGCCGCTTGACAATTTCTTATTACCTCCGAGTACTTATGCGGACCGAGGAGCGGTGGGCGCACATAGTGGCTGGCGCCAAAGACGCTCCGACCGTCGTCGGGCTGCGCATGTACACCATCGTCTTGGCCGTCCCCATCCGCCGCGTCTCCCTCGCGTTCGCGAAGCCTACATAAACGACAACGGCGACAATATCAATGATCATATGCATATATATGCTCGCTCGCTCATACCACTATGACATGTTCGATCACGGCATTATTGAACACGCGTACGCATGTACCATAAGCTGCCGGGTCTTGTGCGAGTTTGCGAGCTGCGTGTAGATGTCGAAGATGGCGAGCTTGAGGTCGGCGTCGCCGCTGAGCGCCTTGACGGTGGCATTCAGCTTCCTGTTAAAAGGTCTTAGCGTCCACGGTTGAGCCTCGACGCACGTGTACTTGCCTTCGCTCTGACTGATTGACGCCGCAGGCAGCTAGGATTGATGAATCGTATATATGTATGTGGAGAGTTTTATTTGCCCTCCGTTAGACTGTTTGGTATTGGACAAGAAATCGTATATATGTATATGCGGAGTTTGTGGAGAGTTTTTTTTCGGATTTAGAGCTCTTTTTAAATCTACACCCAAGGAAGTATCTATTCCATATTCTATACTGAGACACGTATCCCGGGCGGGAAACCGAATCGGTTGGGAAGAAAAGGCAGGCATGCAGAGCTAGCTTTTCTCTTCGTATCCGTATGCAACTCGTTTAGTTTATTACAGATAACCAGCGGACCGGACTCACGCACGCACGACATGATAACCAAAGCGGACAAATACTACATGGAAGCGGACGCCAAAATTTGGACAAAAATTTTAGGCAGGAAACTTCCGGTCGGATGGAGGGTAGGGAGAGGGTGGGACGAAATTTTTGGGTGGACCATTGTCTTCTAATTTTCTATTCTAATCAAGACTTCATGAGGCGTGTAATGGGAGTCCCGAGACGTATTCGGTGGGACATGTTAGACATAGTAGTGTTCTAGTCATATTCCTATTGTAATCTGTTAGAGTCCTAGTCATATTAGAAGTCCTAGTGTAGTTAGGACACATAGAGTTCTAGAAGGTTCGGAGATGTGCAATGGACCTTCCCGAACCGTGTCCAAGTCGAGTCCTTCCCCGTTGCATGTAGGTTTGCATGTTTTATGGTAAATCCTAGAAGGATTGCCATAGGGACTTCATAGCAACGGGGGAGGAGGTCAAGGCCCCGTGCCTATATAATGTAGACAGAGAAGGTGGAACCAAAGATAGGGGGAGACCACGGAAATTTTCTCTCTTTATTAGTAGGTATAGATTCAAACAAAGAAAGATCAAATCTAGTTTCGTAGAAACAATGAAAGATCAAATTCCATTAAATATTGATGCCTTCCAGTCTTACGAAGCCTGAAATAAGTCATCAAATTGTACTGTAAAGGTTATCTGTCGCATACATGGATACAAATGATCAAATCTGAGTATAAAAAAAAACCAGGACGGGGGTTCGACGACGCCCCCCACCGTATTTCATTAAGAAGAAGATCTTATCACCGGATCCCGGAAAACCCCGAACCCCGGCCCGACATGGGAGCCCACATACCCGTGAGATGGGTCAGGCTTCACACCACCGGCGAGGGGATTTTTTTGTGGGAAATCATGCGTCCGAAGGACTCAAACCCATGACCGGTGGCCTCCCAACCGGGAGTGCTCACCAACTGAGCTATGCTCACCAAATGATCAAATCTGAGTATAATCTAAATGTACTCAGATTATGGTAAATGGAGTAAATCCTTATCCAAACAAGCTATCCCCAGATCAAATGACCAAATTGATCTAGCAAACTATATACATTTAGATATTAGTTCAGCGAACTAAGAACAGCATATATCCTTCCCAAAAAAAAAAAAAAAAAAAAAAAAAACACTAAGAACAGCATATAACACATCCTTAAGACAGCACTTGTGTTGTGTTCCTTTCATTTCAGGACTTCATAAACTACAAATAATTGCAATAAGAGCAAATGAGAAGACCAGATTAATCAAAATTGCAGGAACACCTTCTGGTATCACCAACCTTTGTAAACTGAAAGGTAAAATCTCTGCTACAAGCATCTCAATTTCAATCAGGCCTAGAGCAGCTGAACAAGTAGGTGTACCATTAATTAGTTCATACACTTCAGGTCAAGGAAAAAAAAAGGCATGCAACCAGAACATGCTAGTTTACATTTTCTTTTTCCCAGCACCGGGAGCTTACTAAACATGACGATATAGCAAAAAATTGGATGCTACCTTGTTCTGAAAACCACAGAGATGATTCACTTGCATTCTAGTCCTGCCTCTGCTGCTCGCCGGGGCTTGTTTTTCCGCCGGCTCCCAATCTGCCTGAATCCATTGGTCCTTGTCGATTCATCACTGCTTGATCGAACAATAGAGCTATTATCTTCTATGACAATATTAGAGCCCTCTTTCAAGGGCCTGCCTCTCTTGTTACCACCAGCTGCAGCGCTGTTCTTCAGCTTGGCATCATCAACTTCTTCTTGATCGCCATCGACCTTTTCTACAAAATTTTCAACATCTGCTTGATCGATCTTATCGGCGAAGCGCTTTTGGGGCCTTCCCTCCTCTTTTTGCAGGCACAACTTCTTCACCACTGCTACCTTTGTCTTCATGGCTCCTGACAGTGGTTAGCTTCTTCCCTCTCCCTCTTCCTCTACCCATGGATTCAGTTTCAGCAGTGCAATATTGGTCAGTCCAATCACTGGAGCTGCAGGCTCTGTTGAAGCTGCTCCTTTTGTTTTATCTGATTGCTTGATGGAAATGAACTATTTCGTCAAGACAACTGATCCTTTGACAATCTAGTAAAAAAAGATATACTAGAAATCTGCATAAACAGAATCAAGGCATGCTTAGGAATCTGGGTAGTTCAGGACGAAAAATCGTAATGGAGATTGGAGTGTGTATGAAACAAGGAACTTCTTTATCCTTCAACAGAAAAGAAAAGGAGAGAGAATGGGCTACGAGGTCTATAGAGATCCATGTCAATCGAAAATCGATCCATTCAAATCGAAAGGCATACATATACTCAAATTAAAAAGCTATATAAAATAGAAAGCAATACGCATCTAATCAAATAAAGTAAAACAAAAAGGAAAGATTTTTCTTAAAAAAAAATACGTATGGACGAAACGAAGAATAAGAAACAGAAAAGGATGTCTATAGAGAATCGACGAATTCAAATCAAACAACATGCATATACCCAATTGGAAGTTACATAAATAGGAAACAATACGCATCTAATAACTAGATACAGTAAAAAGAAAGAGAGATTTTTTAAGATATATGAACGAAAAGAAGAAACAGAAACAGGGCCCGATTCAACAGCCGACCCGATTCATACATTAATGGATTGATGGAAAACAAGAATCTGACCTTCCAAAAAGCTTGCGTCTACTCCAAGCAGCGCCATGCACCCCATTTCTCGAATCCGTTGGCGAAAAGATGGAAACTTTGCCCGTTTGCCGGCGCTGGAGGAAAAGGAATGCAAAGGACCTAATGGATCGGTGGCAAACTTGGGCTCGCGATGCCGGAAGTACCACAGATCGGGAAGTCGCGGCAAAGATTGAGATGTGGTGCGCAGGAGGGTTTCTATCAACGAACGAACAGCTAGCTGCGCCCTGGAGTTCTGGATGGTTGAGCTCCAATAGCGGCTGGGGCAGCCGCAGCAGCACACCGGCTGGGGTTAGGGAGAGGAGAGAGGTTTGGTTCTGCTCCAGGATTTTTTTTAAAATATATAGCTTGTTGAGGGGTCATTAGCTGTTTGTTTATTATTTTTTTATTTACAGTCTACCAACCGTTGAAAAATGGGGAGAGGTGGAGAGTGCTTCTTCTGTTTGATTAATTAAAGAAGAAATGGGTGAGCAAGATGGATCCTAGGGACGCGGTTAACTTTTACCGTAAGGCTTCACCCGATGGTGAGTTTCGTTTCGTTGTTTTCAAGAGATCACATGTCATATATAAAATGAAATGAAACTTACATGAAACCCCTGTCAATGGAGTTTAATCTCGTGGTTTTCATAGGCATTTAATTTCATGACTCGTAGATAGTTGGTATTCGTCCAAAAAAAAGAGTTTCACCAAGATGAAACTTTTCTCTTCTAGGAGTTTAAATGCAAAAGTGTGAACTTTTTGCCGATGTGCCTCTATTTAATGCGTAATTTAAACTCCTATGAAACCCCATTTGGGCCTTAATGGGATTTTTGTTCCATGTTGGTGGAAGTTATTTTCACCAGTAGTACACTCCTAGGTTAGTTACCTCAATACCGGACAGTCTGATAACCTAGGCCCCGGCTTTGTTCCAGGAGAAGATGCCAGCCACAGTTCAGTTCTCTCCGATGAGCTGGCTCCAGCTCCAGGTGAAGTGGTAAACCGTGTATGGGCACCTGGTTTGGGGGCACCGGGTTTTTTTTTTGGTAATTTTGCTACCAAGCAGTAATTTTGTTTAGGCATTAATATTCTTTTCAACAGCTGAAAAGTTTTAAGATTTTGTCTTTCAAAAATTACCACTGGTTATGCTTTTTCTGTGTTTATTATTGTTTCAAACTTGTATGTGGTTGAATGATATCCATAACTTTTTATCCCAATGTATTCAGCTTGAGTATCATGTTAAGAACTGAAGTAATAAAGTGTTACTTTGTCTAAAAAAAAAACTATACCTGTAACATGAACTGTTACAATCAGAGTTGCTAGCTGTAACTGACTTTAACAGTATCAACAAGTTATAGGGAGTAGACAAAGCAAAGCCCACTTCAACTATTTGCGGCAAGTGGCCATATTAAATTGGAGTGAATCCTGACACCGATTATTTGTCTGCCCTTTGAATCTGAATTCATCTTTTTTATCTTTTTCTTTATCTGAACAATTTCGTCTTCTACCGTTGACAGCTGCCAACTCCGCGGATTTTTACAGTCATGAATGACTATTTATCCAAATCAAATGGCCCAACCGGGACGAGGTCCTTGCCTGTAGTCCCGTACACCTGCAACTGCAATGGCACTGTCGTATTCCTGAATGACTGAGTGTACTGTATCACACACTGTATACTCCTATATCGTCGCAGGCTGTTTAAAGCGTCGCAGAAAATGTACTTGCCGCCCTTGATGTCATCAGGTCCTTACCGAGCCACAGTACTCTGTCTTGTTCCTCCTAAAACTTGTTTGTAGTAGTAATCTGTTTTTGTTGTTTTGCCCATGCTTGTTTGGACTTTGGACGACTGTAAGTTGACCCAACAATTTTTTTTATGAACGTTTGCATAGTACAACCTGCAATAGTTCACAGTACTTATACGAATTCAACAATGCTTTTTCTGCCTCTGTTCTTCCAGAGTTTTATTTCCAGATGCTTCCCAAAGAAAAGCCTCTCCAGTTGGACATGTTTTCAATAGGAATTCACGCGCTCAGGACATGTTCAGCTGGACGGCTAATAACGCTGCATCAGGATTGAGGGTACATAGGAAAAGCCTGCGTGTCTCATCACTTTCTTTGAGTCTGCATGTGCGTTTCATCAGCTGGATGCAAATTACGCTCAGCCAGGGAAACAGATCTTGCAAATAAAGCGAGACAGATTTGGACCACACCCTTGAAGGCACTGCATTTTTCATCAGCGTGCCATCTGCCGACAGACAGAGAGGGAAATGATCTACTAGGCGCGTAGTACATAGTTACAGGACCAATTATCAAAGCCACATTTTAGCAAACCAGATCCTGTTTGGCAGCCTCTGATCAATTTAAATTCAGTTAGACACCCCTGTAGAATTAGAATTAGAATTTGAATCGTGTACTTATGATGGAAGGATGGCATGCTCAACAACAGCAGGATGACAGTAACCTTGAAAGCGTCCTGATATTATTCAGGTGCTCATCATGCATTTTCCCGCACCTGAAGAAGCTATCCTTGAAAACCAACATTGACGCATTGTGCATGATTCTATAGCTGTCTGCGAAAGACGATACTGAATAATATATTTTCGATGTACAGGGTCATGAACATCTCAGTTATTCAGTCATCATTAATCATGAAGGTCACTTATCACCAGATTGACAACAAAAGATCAAATCATGAAAAGGCATTAGTATAATCTAATAATAAAAAGATCTCAACTCAAGTAATTTAAGTCTCAGATTTCAGAGTGACAGATGGCATACCTGAAGACACATAACATGCTTGGATCGGTTTCCATTACATCGGTAAGGACAGTGACTGCTTACAGGAGTTGATAAGCATCTTGCCTGGGGAATATGAAATACGTATCTGGAAGAAACTTGACGCTATCATAGTATAGTACAAATAGATACTAGATTACCTGGTCATAATGGAAATGATTTTTTCATGTAAAGCCTGAATTTCAACACTACATCATTTTTTGGGGGTTTCGGGTGGGGGTTGGGGGTGGGGTGGGGGTGGATCAAATATTCAAAATACATTATACAACACACACAGTTATACTATTCCAAAACAACAGAGGAGCACACATTTGTAAGATGAGAAAATACACACCATAGTGGCAGTATTTAAATACCATGCTTTGCTCATCACTAGAATTTTTGCAAACTCTCATACACTCACCATTAATGCTATTTTGGCAAGGAACTGATGAATTTAACAATTATTTCTACCATCTGGGCATCAAAAGCAGGACCCTCCATTTGGAAATGCCCAGCTCCTTCAATCAAGTGTGTATCAACCCGCCCAGCTGCAGATTTCAGCTTGTTTTGCAATTGTTTCACACTGGTGAAGCCATCTTTAGTCCCCATGATGAAAAGCTTTGGTTTTTCAGACTTGAGTATAGCATCATGATGCCTTCCGAACAGGACTGAGGCCATCAGGCCAAATGGGTACCCGATGCTAACATAACCAATCACTTCATCCACTTTATCAACTGCAGATCCGGCAATTGGTGCTCCTGCATCAGGGAATTAATGTTAGATACATGCCTAAGCACAATATGATAGCTTCATAAATGACAGGAGAAGACTTGTATGCATAACAGTACATCTTGATTCTTCAATACAAACTAAACCATCTCATTCTTCTCCATAACTCACTGAAAATTGCAGTGGATAGAATCAACTTAAATACGACCACTACATATCTAACAGGAAGCACACATCCAAGCTGCTAATTCACATTTCTAGTAGGATTTGCTGAAAAAAAATGTGTAGATGATTCATCAAAAAAAAAATGTGTAGATTAATTAACAAGAAACCTTTTGCCACTACATATCTGACAGAAATTCAGGTTCCTAAAAGAAATTAGACGAAGTATTAATGCCTATCTGCTAATTATGGTTCAAGTTTGGAGTATATATATACTGAATGAAATGCAGAGATTCCATGAGGACAAAGGTTCGAGCTTCCTATTTGAATGGAGCAAATTCACCAACAGCTACTATTTGCTTACTAGCCCTAAATGAGTACCAAGAGAACTGTCATTTGCACATTCAAATTGGCCAAACACAGCTTCAGACGAGCGAAATTGTTTGGTCAATTTGACTGTTTATTTACCGCAGTAGTCTGCCTTTGCGACGGTTTCACACTTCCATGAACTGTACTACTCCTAAAAAGGTATGGATCGCGACAGGGTCCCTCGCCTCATCATCAGGGAGAAGCGGAAGAGTGGAATGTAACCTACCAGCCGAGGATCCGACGAGGAGGATGCCGCGCGGCTTGATGTTCTCCGCGACCCATCGGCAGACGGCGACGACGTCCCCGACCTCGGTGGAGCCCGTGAGCGACGCCCGCCCCGTGGACCGGCCAGCGCCGCGCATGTCGAAGGTGACGGCGGTGTACCCCCGGCGCGCGACGCCCTCCGCCATCCCCGCAGCAGGCCCTGCACGCCGCCGAGGATGGTGTAGGGGTGCACCAGCACCACCGCCACGTCCTCCCCGGCTCCGGCTCCGGCTCCTGCCCGGATGCGGGGGCTTGAACAGCCGCACGCTCAGCTTCGCGCCGTCGCCCGTCTCCACCGTCGTCCACTCCATGTCGCCGCCCAGTCCACCTCGGTTAGTTGAGCAGAGCAGCTCCCTGGTCTCGATTTGATCTGTCCGCTGCTCTGCTCTGCGGCTGGTCGGGTGCTCCGGTGGTCTCGTCTCGGTTGGTTGGTTGGTTTTCTGGTGGGTGCGGGCGGTTGCCGCACTTATTGCTGTATGGGCCTACTAGCCCATGTTCTCAGTTTAGTTGGGCCTCTTTTTTTGGGTCCTTTTGAGTTGGAGTTTCATTTACCTGGACCTAAAATGGACCTTTTTTCCATCTGTCTTGGATGCGCGCGGAGCTGCGGACCCAAGAGTTCTTTCTGACTAGCCCATGTAGGGCCCGTGTAGTGTCAGGCATCTGCTGCAGAGCCTACCGGCTACCACAAACCACGGCCCCCTTTTCTCGAAAAACAAGGAAAAAGTATACTTTTGGTCCCTCAACTTTTACGAAAATCTGATTTTGATACCTCAACTCTAAAACCGGACAAAACGGGTCTCCCAACTTTTCAAACCGTGCAGATTTCATCCCTCGACGGGTTTGGACGGTGGTTTTGCTACAAAGAAACTCCGGTTTTGCTACAGTGACCGTGGTTTCATTTTTTCCCCTTTTCTTATTTATTTCGGCTGAATCTTTCAAAAATTATAGTAAATCATAGAAAATTCATAAAATAGAAAATCCAATTTTGTTGGACTCGCATGAGTAGAGCTACGCAATGAATATATAATATGGTATACTTTAGTACAAAGTTTTTGCTAGAAGGTTTTGCCTTTTTGATTTATTTATTTTTCAGCTTAATCTTTAAAAAATCATAGTAAATTACAGAAAAAAATTATAAAAAAAAAAATCCAATTTTGTTGGACTCCACATGAGGCGGCGCAATAACACAATACATAGTTGGGGCTCTTTAGTCGGGTTAGGTTAGCTAGGTTTCTTTGTGTCGACCAAGGCGTCACGTGCACGTACGTGAGTCGTGAACCCGATTAATGGATCTTGGCCAATGAATTAAATAGTACACCTATATATCTTTATTATGTAAATATGCTCATGTGGTCTAGCAAAATTTGTTTTTCAATTTTATGATTTTTTATAATTTTTTATGATTTTTTAAATATTGAGCTGAAATAAATAAAAAGAAAAAGGCAAAACCTTCATAGCAAAAATTTTATATTAAAGTATACCATATTATATATTCATTGCATAGCTCTACTTATGTGGAGTCCAACAAAATTAGATTCTATATTTTATAATTTTTTTGTGATTTACTATGATTTTTCAAAGATTCAACCGAAATAAATAATAAAAGGAAAAAACGAAACCACTGTTACTGTAGCAAAACCGGAGTTACTGTAGTAAAACCACCGTCCAAACCCGCTGAGGGATGAAATCTGCACGGTTTGAAAAGTTGAGGGACCCGTTTTGTCCGATTTTAGAGTTGAGGATGAAAATCGAATTTCGTAAAAAATTAGGGAACCGAAAGTAGACTTTTTCCAAAAAAAAAAAAAAAAAAACGGCCTCGGTCCCAGACTCCCGGCTCGCAAACAGGCATGGCGACGGGAGTGATGACTTCCAGGTCCAGTGCAGCCAAATTTTTTTTTCTCGAACGTGCATTGCAGCCAAATTGGCGCGTCAGGTGCAAGCTCCCATGCCTAAACATGGGTTGTCCAGTAGTACACGGCGGCAGCCTGGTCCTACCACATTCCTAAACATTGGGTTGTCAGGCACTAGTTAACAGTTGTGGCTCTCAGTCACACCTGTGGATCTGTTACGTGTTGAGCTATGGCATAGCATGTCCTCTTTGGATTGGATCCACTTAAAATTAAAAATTAAAATTAGCAGCTGCATGCCACCAACAATTTTATTATTATTAGTGTTTGCTAAAATTAACAATTTTATTAAAATTAGCAGCTGCACCCACGTATTTAGATTTACTATTACAAAATATTCTTAATTACTAGCAATGTGTATCTAAACAAAAGTCTAGTCGGACCGATCGATATGCAATGCACTCCTACTACTAGGAGTGCTTTGGACGATTTTGATGCTAATATATAAAGCTAAATCAGTAAGATAGATCTAAAGAAGAGGTGCAAAATGCTAATGGGATCTTTTTTTCCCCAAATATTAGCAGTTTAAGATTCATTCAAACTTTATAAAAAAATATGTCCTTTTAGTATTTCTTGCCGATTCTTGTCGTGAATAATAGACTAGGGGATGTTTTTCTTCGGCAAAAGAAGAACTATATATTCGATACATCAACACATTACGCATATCTAGAAACTGGTTTTCATCTAATTCTCATACCCATTTAAAACTCAAAACCAAACCATGACTGCATGCAAATTTCTTAATTGCAAAAGTTTCTTTTTCTATAAGAACTATATCTCAAACTAGGTAATATTAATTTAATTTCCAAGTTGACGCTATAACACAAGAATTGGTTTCTCACACAACACACATTGTTGTGGGAACTCATGAACAAAAGATAAAGGATAGATATTTGATGTGTTTGGGGGATTGTAGAGAGTCTTCTCTATCAACGTGTTTAATTTGACTCCTGCATCATGTATGCAAAGAAATAAATTATTTTCATGAATCTAGCATATTTTATTGTTTTCATGAATCTAGCATATTTTATTGGAGGAAGTATCTTGTTGGACTTCTGAGTTCTGAGTAATAACTCGACCTGTCCAAAGACTTATAAACAAATCAAAGCTACAAATAAGAGAGGTGTAATTAGACATGTAACTAATCTAGGAAACAAATACATGTGTTGGTGCTATAACAATGATCCGTATAGTTCACACGCACTTGCCTTGAGATGACTCTCTAAGGAAGTACATGTGGTGGTGAATCTAGTAATGAGCCGTAAAGTTCACATGTACTTGCCTTAGGATGACTCTCTAAGGAAGAAATACATATATAATAATGATTCGTATATAGTTCACATGTACTTGCTTTGGGATGACTCTCTTCTAGTCGACGAGCACATACATTGTGACTTAGCAGGAAAGTGGATGTAGCAGAGCGTCAATGTAGAAGGCTAACAACACAACTTAAATTAAGTTGATACAACCAATGACCATGAAGGAAGATTAACCCATCACATACTAAGGCCAAGCGCATAGCTTCAAATTAGATATTGGCGATGATCCACTCACTCTATGGTCTCTATGGTGGATACATATCAAAGCTAAAAATAAGAAGTTGTAATTAGAAATCTAGTTAACCTAAGGAAGAAATACATGTGTGATTGTGGTCCAATAATGATCCACATAGTTCGCACAGACTTGCCTTGAGATGGCTCTCTAAGGAAGAATTACGTACATGTGACGGTGATCTAGTAATGTTATATATGTATAGTTGACATGTACTTGCCTTGGGATCACTATCCAAGTAAGAAATACATGTCCAACAATAATTTGCTTAGCCCATATGTATTTGCCTTGGGATGACTATCTTGTAGTTGATGGACATGTACATAGTGACCCAATAGGAAATGGATATTGGCTAGTAGATAGTCAATGTAACAGGCTAATAACACACCTTAAAGTTGACCATGACCATGAAGGAAGATTAACACATCATGTATTGAGGCCATGTGTAGAGCTGCAAATTATTAGACATTGGCGATGGTCCGCCCATCCTATGGTCTCCATGGTGGAGATGTATCAAAGCTACAAACAAGAGAGTTGTGATTAGAAACCTAATTACCTTAAGGAAGAAATACATGAGATGGTGATCTAATAATGACCTGTATAGTTCACATGTGTACTTCCCTTGGGATGGCTCTTTAAGGAAGAAATATCTAATAATGATCCATATATTTCACATGTCTACACTTGTACTTGCCTTAAGATGACTCTCTAGTCGATGGTCAGTTGGTCATGTACATAGTAACAGGAAGGTGGATGTTGGCCAAAGCATTAATGTTACATTCTAACAGCACACTTTAAACTTGACGCAGGCATGACTTCGAAGGATTTAGAGGTCATTTATTTTGCCTACATATGTTAATTTGTCTTAAAGCTCATGTGAAGTTTTTTTGGATGAAGTGAGTAGTAGTTAGTATCTACTAGCAAATAGTACTACCCTTTCCTCCTAAAATCCAAGAAATTTTATATTTTTTTAAGGGACGATAAAAGGTTTGCTGCATTTTTTATTAGATTTAAATAATAGGGAGCCCGGCAAAAAAGTTAGTTTGGTCATCAAGTTGCTTTATTTTCTAGTAAGGCGCAGTTTTTAAAAGATAGAAAATTTTCTACACAAGACGGTGTCGAAAAGACATACTTGATTGTGGTTCCAAAAAGCAAACACGCATAAATGTCACTGAGCAATCCAGAATATCTTGTAACTTAGATAAAATTTCAACATCTTGTACTGTTTTGAATTTTTAAGACAAGAACCGCTTATTTTGTCCTTATAGTTACCTAATCATCCTTGAAACTTTGGTCGACCCAACACACGCACGCATATGGTACCCGGATACACACACACTACAATAATCGTGAGACATTCTCAAAATATCTAGTTCCTCCCCGGCCGGCCTCTTGCATTGGTTCTGTTCTGTAGTCTCTGGTCCATCCGGATGTTAATGGTCTCCTCCGTCTGTGACGCGCTCAATCTCAACAATGCATGTACATGTACGGTGATGGTGTTTCGATGCTGTCAACGTCTCATCCACTTCAATCGCGCCGGTGTCTTTTCCACGGCCGAATTTCCCGATCCGTTGCGTTGCATCCAGGAAAGTTGAAAGGAGGGGCCGGAGCAACAAAAGTTAGGCATGCAGGGAGAGAAAAAAAAAACACACACACACACCGTAGTACCGTAGCGCGCACAAGAGTCCATGTGCGGTGCACAGCCCCCCAAAGACCCCAAACACCCAACAGGCAACAGCTGTGAGCCATTCATATATACAACTCGTGAATCGTGATCGATCCGTCTGCTGGATCCAGGAATCAAGTGATAGCTTATCACTTTTGGCTCTGGCTCGATCTGCTCCTTATCCTTTTCCAGCTCGATGTGTCAGTCTAGCTATAGCCGCAAACGCGCCGCTTTCCGCCGGTCTAAAGCGCTGGACGGCGACAAAAGGCAGTGCTGTCACACGACTCCGAGGCCTGTCCGTAGCGTGTGCGCGCGAGCTCTCACTCACCGAGTCACCGTGCGTGGGTGCGTGCAGAGCCACACAAGACAACCATGCATATGCAATGCAAGCGATCGACGACCGGTGCAGAGCCGCATATGCATGGGGTTGTGGTTGGTAGTTTCCGGCAATGCAAGCGTCGCACGGCTCATCGATCATCCCAAGATCGATCGACGACTGACCGACCGATGGGTCTCACCTGCTGCTTGGACTTTGCACGAGATTCCTTGTACCACCAGTTCACCATGATGGTTACGTGTTGTTTGGTTGGTAGGTACCACACGCGAATCGGTCGACCTCCGCTTATTACATAGGAGTACTTGGCCAGATCGAGTTGGCAGTGAAAGGTTTGGCTTTGGGCTCTATCTCTATGTAAAAATACGGCGACGCTAGCTTCTGGTATGTTACTCTTAATCGTACTGGCTCACTGTGGTACAACAAACGTACGTGTGCCCCCACAGCTGACTATACCAGTGCCCTATCCTAGTCGCCTAGTCTGTACCGTCTCGATATCGACCCGGGTGTGCATGAGCTGTGCCGCGCAAACAGGCAAGAATATAAAATCATGGAGTAGCATGCGTGTCCCTGGTGACTCCGAACTTGCACGCATTGTTTACGTGCCATACCATATGAATGAACTTGCATTTTTCCCGGCCTTAATCCGGCAGCACCGTTCTTTCAGCTTATTAATTTGTACTAGGTCGTATAGCTGTCGGTCGGTGCATACACGTCACATTATTCATTTCGATCGACACAGGAAACCAACTTGGCATGAACTACTACTCGTCGTCATGCATACCGGTAGAGCGAGCAACAACGACGAGGCCACCGATCGATGACCGATCTCTGGTACACGCGTATATATATCGATCGACGACGTCGACAAAACATCTTGAATCCTATAAGGGCGTACGTTCGAGTTGCATTGCGCATATCAATCCAACGACACAACCAGAAAGTAGTTGTGACTATCATCGGCGCAATGCAATGCTACCACCAACTTTTTGTTCTCGTCTCGATCGTCTCAAATAAAGCAGCACTACTCAGCGTGTTGGGTCATCATCATGGACGTATGGTCATGCAGATAAAGACAGCGTGTGAAAACTGGAACTACCGTGCGTGAAACTCACACACTGATGCATCGGTATCACGCCAATTCGCATATATACGCCTCGATCGGATCAGGACCTCACAAGTCACACAAGTGCAAGGACCAACATTGACATGTACATGGATGTCCACGACGACGACGTCACGAGGAGAACGGCAGAAATGTACTAGGGCAGATCGAACGTGCTAAACGAGACGGGACGAGTACGGGACGTGCATCGGCGCCGGCCGGCCAATTAGGTAGCCATGAGCACTCAGTCGCGGTCACGTCTGCATCATATCGTCGCACCAAGAGGACGTACGTGCATCCACAGCGACGTACGCCCTTAATTAATTTTCTTGTCTAGAATCATCATTTGCTAGACTAAAGAAATTAAAGGGGTAGCATCATCACCTTATTTTCACGTGTTTACCACTTTATTATTAGCTAACTAGTTCGTGCTTCCGTACTGTTCCCAACCTTTCTTTTGTGTTCCGACTAGTCTCTCACGAGGTCAATTTATTAGGAAAGAAAAGTACTATGCTTGCTAGTACTACTATAGATATTTGTTGACAAATTTACAGCCATATGATAAGCATGCATGCCATTTCTATGACCGCTAGATAAAAAATGAACGTCCTAGATGATTTCCAAAATGTTTTCTAATCTTACAGTACTCCGATCACGTCTCTCCGACGTTGATTTGTTCGTTGGATTATTTCTGGCTGGCTAGTTTCGATTGATATTGATTTGTTGTGCGAGAAAAACACTGTTAAATGGTTGGTTGATATGATAGCACTGATACGAACAAGCGAACTAGCCACCCCCATCATCTCGTTTGTTCGCAGACGTTGGAGCCACCCTTCGCCGACATGGCCATCCCTCTTTAGAAGGGGCCGTTTTTGTCAAATCTAAGAGATCGCTGGTGATAGAGCACGAGGGTAAGGGCGTGATAGAGCAAGAGGGTGAGGAGTTATATCTGCAAACTTCGCATGGCAAGGATTTCCCGAATTAGTAGTCCATTCTAAATTATAGTTCATTTGACCATAAGTGTGACCACTTGTTTTATTTAAAAAAATTTGTGCAAACCTAGTCAAATTTAAGTAATTTTAAAGAATATTTGTTAATAAAGCAAGCCACAACAAAAAAGTAATTTTTTTTACAAATTTTTGAATAAGACGAATGATCAAAGTTAAGTTTGAAAAGCCAAAGAAAATATAATTTAGAATGGATTTAGTAGCACAGTTAATAAGAAAATAAAAAAAGTCTATACAAAATATAAAAAAGCTCACTATACGCAAGCCACCAAGGATTCTCTTCTCGGTCGGCACTCGGCAGTGACGACCCCCGGGTCACAAGATCTCCGCCTTTCTCGGGACAAAAACAGCTGGCCCGGTGCCACATGTGTCGGCGGGGGGGCTTTTACCCGCAGCCGCAGGAGAAAACGAACACCGCCACCAACACTTCACTCCGCTGCTGGTCGGGTGGATCGTGTCACTATCTGCCCCGTCTCCCGCCTCCCGTCGTCCATAAATACGCGCCCCGGCCAAACCCCCGCACCACCCACCTATCCGCCTCGCTCCCACTCGCCGCCGTCTCCTGCTGCATTGCATTGCATTTGCATTGCCGCCGGCCGGTGTAGAGGAGAGATCCATCGATCGAGACGAGAGAGAGAGAGAGTTTGCCCGGTAAATGACTGGAGGCCTTGCCGCCGGCGTCGTCGTCGAGGTAGAGGTGCTGGGTCCGGTCTCGTTGTTCGTCCTGACGTGCCTATCGTCCCCGTCGCCGGAGAAGTTGTTGCGTGGTCGCACCGGAGGGTTTATCAACGAAGGTAAGTACGCGTGTACGTACATGCTTATTATATAGTGTAATCTGTCCGAGTCATCAGTGTATTAATCGCATCTCACAGTTGCCATCAAGTTAATCATCTGTCCGTCGTCGTCCTTGCGATACAACTAGTAGGAACTAGGAACGTGAGTATAGGAAACTGATTTTTGTAAGAGTACGCTTCGTTCTACAACATGCGCAAAGGAACTAACTCATCATCAGTCAACAGCCGCGCTACTAAACTGAAGTGATTTTTGTTGGCGTGCGCGGTAAAAGAAACAAAACAGCCGCCCTTACGTTGCTGCAGTGTATGTATCCAGCCCTGTCTATATATGCCTATATCACTATATGGGCGTGCATGGTTTACACGACACTTTGGCCGGACGGACAGGTAGCTGCTTCGTTTCTGGAGGTAGTGTGTGTCTGATATTGATACGTGCAGTGCACACCACAGATCATGACAAAAAGAGCCAGCTGACGACGGCACATCATGACCGTCTGTCTCTGCTTGTTTTTTACGCTATTGTACTGCACTACGCGGCAGAAAAAGATCGACATCTGCTTGCTCAGCTTTGCTGTACTTAAGGTTAATTAGTAGTTGTGGATCTAAATTAGGAAGCGTTATGCAGCTTCTGTAATCTATTGTTACTTCACCCCTAACATGAGTATCTCATATATAACACATTCACAGGTTAAATCTTGCTGGCTCAAAGGCTTCGGCAGGGAAAGGCTGCATAAATTCCTGAAGAAGACGCAGGGAATAAATTAAAAATTAAGCAATAAAAAGGTATCCTGTTAGAGATATCAGATATATACGTATTTCAGAATTCAGTTACAACTAGAACATTTTAATCGGAACAGTTGCTGAGTTTACACATCATGGCAGTTCATACATATATGCACGACTGTTGTTTAACAGTATCCTAAATGAAATAGTTCAGTACAGTACATAGTACAGCAACTAAAAAGACAGGCAGACAGCTGCATCTCATCTCATATGAACCGTGAACATTTAATATAAATACGATAAAACTGACAAGGAGATTGTGAAGAACAAAATAAGTAATAACAATGGAATTTTTGGTAACTAACTGTTGGTTTATTTTCTGAATAATTGATGAAGCAGTCTCAAGAACCGTGAAGGTACGGAAATCTCACTGAACAACCTGATGGACCCTACCACTGTTGATTCGAAATGGACGTCTCCCATCACTGAAGATGGGTCCATCGACAGACGAGGAAACCCAGCTGTCAAGACAACTACCGGAAGATGGAGATCTGCCATCCTCCTGCTAGGTAAAAGAAACAAATGTAGTAAACGTCTCACATGATGTCTGCTAATGATTCTTCTCTGTACATGATTGCTAGTTGCTAGATTCTGATTTTGCAAAGAACAACTCCAGAATGGAACAGTGTTAATTCAACATTTCATCAAGTGTGTAATTTATCACTGCAACTGATGAGTAAAAGCTGCTCCTTATTTATATTTTTTTTGAAAAAAACAAAAGAAAAGTAGTAAACATCTCACATGATGCCTGATGAGTAATGACTCCCTCTGTACGCGTCATACTAGAATGGAACAGTTAATTCAACTGTGTCATTTATCACTGCAACTTCCGTATTGCCTGCCTGAGTTGAATGCAGTTCAGAATCCAAACTGGACCTTCAACGAGAACCCCTTCTTCGGCTGAATAGCAACAAACTCCATAGTGAGGGCACTAATTCACTGGAAAAACATCCTAGTACTCTTCAGGTTTTCCACTATGTTTTGACCTCTCATCGATTCACTTTGGCAGTCTGCCGTGAGCCATAGACTCTGCTTACATACATTCCAAACCTCACTAAGCTCAGACAGATCTTACAATATTGGTTGCGGATCCAAAACAGCTGATTAGATGTACTGAGGGCTGAAACTGACAAGATCACGTCTGTTTCTGATGCAGCTAACTATGGACTCGCGACGTGCGCCTTCTTCGGCGTCGGCGTGAACCTGGTGGTGTTCCTGCGCCGGGTGCTCCACCAGGGCAACGCCGAGGCCGCCAACAACATCAGCAAGTGGACAGGGACCGTCTACATCTTCTCGCTCATCGGCGCCTTCCTCAGCGACTCCTACTGGGGCCGATACGTCACATGCGCCATCTTTCAGATCATCTACGTGACGGTGCGATCATCTTCAGACACTGCATTGACCATCAGTCTCCTGTTTGTTTCTGTAATCGATCCATTTTCTGTCGGTGCGCTGTTCTTACTTGCCTGTGTCTGTTCTTGGTCAGGGCCTGGTGATCCTGTCGCTTGCCTCATGGTTCCTGTTGGTGAAGCCCTCCGGCTGCGGCGGCGTCAAGGCGCACTGCGACGAGCCGTCGGCGCCCGGCGTCGCGCTGTTCTACCTGTCCACCTACATGATCGCGTTCGGCAACGGAGGGTACCAGCCTTCCATCGCGACGTTCGGGTCGGACCAGTTCGACGAGACGGACTCCGGGAGGCGCGCTCCAAGGTGGCCTTCTTCAGCTACTTCTACCTGGCGCTCAACGTCGGCTCCTCTTCTCCAACACCGTGCTGGTGTACTACGAGGACTCAGGGCGCTGGGTCATGGGGTTCTGGGTCTCGGCGGCCGCCGCCGCGCTGGCGCTCCTGCTCTTCTTGCTCGGCACGCCCAACTACCGGCACTTCAAGCCGAGCGGCAACCCGCTGACCCGCGTCGCGCAGGTGTTCGTCGCCGCGTTCCGCAAGTGGCACGCTGAGGTCCCCCATAGCGACCTCCTCCACGAGGTGGAAGGCGAGGACCCTAAGATCTCGGGCATCCGCAAGATCCTCCACAGCGACGAGCTCAGGTTCCTCGACAAGGCGGCGACGGTCACCGAGGGGAGAAGACGGAGAGCCCGTGGCGGCTCTGCACGGTGACGCAGGTTGAGGAGGTGAAGTGCATCCTCAAGATGCTGCCCATCTGGCTGTGCACGATCGTCTACTCGGTGGTGTTCACCCAGATGGCGTCGCTGTTCGTGGAGCAGGGCGCCACCATGAACACCAACATCGGGTCGTTCCACTTCCCCGCCGCGAGCATGTCGCTGTTCGACGTCCTCAGCGTGCTGGCGTTCATCGCCATCTACCGGCGGGTCCTGGTGCCCGTCATGGCGCGGCTGTCGGGCAACCCGCAGGGGCCTGACGGAGCTGCAGCGCATGGGCGTCGGGCTCGTGATCGGCATGGCGGCGATGGTGGTGGCGGGCGTGGTGGAGGTGGAGCGGCTGAAGCGCGTGGCCGCCCCGGACCAGCCGAGCTCCCTGAGCGTGCTGTGGCAGGTGCCGCAGTACGCGCTGATCGGGGCGTCGGAGGTGTTCATGTACGTCGGGCAGCTGGAGTTCTTCAACGGGCAGGCGCCCGACGGCGTCAAGAGCTTCGGCAGCGCGCTGTGCATGGCGTCCATCTCGCTGGGGAACTACGTGAGCATCATGCTGGTGAGCGTGGTCACGAGCCTCACCGCCGGGGAGAAGCGTCCGGGGTGGATCCCTGGGAACCTCAACTCCGGCCACCTGGACAGGTTCTACTTCCTCCTCGCCGCGCTCTCGCTCGTCGACCTCGCCGTGTACATTGCCTGTGCCATGTGGTACAAGGGCATCAAGCTTGACGGCGATAACAGGAGAAAGGTCTCTGCGCACGTCTAGCCACTGGGCCTAGGAGCCTTCAAGGCGTGCCGAGCTGCCCGTATATATAGAAAATAAAAGAATGTCAAACAAGCTGCATGTAACCATCGTCAGTGCTGGATGGTCCATGCTGTTCTGTGTCATTGGTCAGAGGCTCCAAGTAACTTCATGTGAAGTACTAATGCTAATAAGCAGTATATGTATGTATTTATATGTATGGATGTCGGCTGAACTTGCTTGTAACTATCCTCTCAAAAGACAACACTTTGTAATTGTTCTTGATCCAAAATTCCTAATGGAAGCAAAGCTGCCTGGTCCATGTCAGATTGTCATCTTTGTGTGCAAGTCACTACTGCAATTTAGCAATCTTGTTTCATTCCATGGTTTACCCCGCACTCGCGACGCGTCAACATGAAATGAATTCATGGTGTAGCTATGGGAAGCTCTGTGTAGGTCCCGGTTTTGAAATAATGTTTATCCCGACAGAAGGATTGTAGTGGACTTTTCTAGCAGACCCTCTAATTTGGCATAGAAGAATGGTTGAAGGGGAGGTGACTCGAACAACCTCGGGTGATAACTCCGCTTCGGTTAGCCATTCATAACTCATAATTGCTGAAAGGCTTTTGAGGTGTTCTATGCTAATAGATTCTTCTAGTTGATCATGTGGAGTGGTCTTCACTAGAGGTCTCGCTTGGATAGGAAAATTCGAGGTGTTTCCATAATCTTCAAAGATATCTTCCTCGAATTTAAATGGATCGAAGCTCTAAAGGAGATGTTTCATCATCCTCTAATTGGCTTTCTGTTCCCTTATCGGGAGGTGTTTGAACAACCAAAATATTAGAAGAGTCAACTGGGAGTTCCAATTCGGTTGCATGTTCCTCCTCTATTGGTTCGGGACTTAACTTGACTTCTTCTTCAGGGAATTCATCATAGATGCCAGTGTATGGGGTGTTTTCAAGAATTCTCTCAAGAATGGCTTTTCCCTCACTAGCAATTTTATGTGAGAATGAACCTCACGAGCGATGTCTAGAAGCAGCAGCAGCTTCCTTATTAAGGCCGAGGTAAAAATGATAGTACAGGACATGGTCTGGCAAGGAAAGGTTTGGGCTGGAATTGGTAAGGCTTGTGAATCTAGCCCAGGCTGCTCCTAGAGTCTCCTTCTCTTTTTGTCTAAATGTAAGCACTTCAATTCTAAGGTTTGCAATTTTATAAAGTGGGAAGAAAGCACGACAAAATTTTTCTAGAAGTTCATCCCAATTTCCATTTACGCTTCCTCTGAGAATGAGCATACCACTTTTTTCGCTCTTCCCTTAAGGGAGAATGGAAATAACTTCCATTTAATGGTCTCTTGTGTCATGCCAGGAATACTCCGACAAAAACACAACTGCTCGAATTCTTTAAGGTGAGCGTATGGATCTTCATCTGCTAAACCAGAGAAGGATTGCTCTTGCACCTTGGCTATTAGAGCTGGGCGAAGCTCATAGCCATCTGTAAGAATGGGGTGTGATGATGGTGGAGGCTCCAACAAGTCGCCCTTTGGAGCAAAGAATTTATAGATTGGAAGGAAATCCATGTGGAAGGGATAGTGGTAAAAGAAAAGATAAAAGGGCGAACTTGGTTCGAGATTAGCACAGACTACCGTTCCCAAGAACGGCGCCGAAAAGCTTGTTGGTATAAATTAACGCACACGAGAAAAATCCGCAAAGCCGCGACGGATACCGATGTAGCTTTCACAGGGAGTATTCCAAGGCATCGATTTCCACGGGGAACGAAAGTATACTAATCAAGATAATAAGTCGTAGGATAACTATGGGTTTGTGGGTAGAGCGTATCCGAAGACCCTCGGGATATTGACACGCCACCACGACGCTTCCCAGACAAGCCGGATTCGTGCAGGGATCAGAGGACCCCCATTGGGTCCTCAAGAGACCCCCCTTCGGACGAAGGACACGCACCCGGGAGCTACAAGGACGCGTCCTCACTACGGCACTCCTCCCACCGGGGAATCCGAGGTCGGGGGCTCGGGCATGATACGCTTACGACCCCGGACGGTAGACACCTTAGCATCTGAACACGACACGTATTGTACACATTATCTCTCCTTTACACTATAAAAAGGAGAGTAATGCCGCAATAAAAGGGATCGACTCTTCTAGGTTTTCACACTTAGCTATCTTCATCCCGGGATTGAAGTTCTCCTTCATTCCCAAAATTACTTGTAACCGCCTTGGTTCCCGTGCACATTTGGTGCGAGGTAATACGAAAAGACTCAACTGCTGGACGTAGGGCCTCATGGCCTGAACCAGGATAAACACTTCGTCTTCCAACTCGCACACGCCTTTAGGTGGGGAGCGCACAACCTATAAATTATTGCCGGTACTTGGGATACCCCGGTTCTCAAAACACCGACTGTTGACGCGCCAGGTAGGGGAGCGCTGCGCGTAAAACCACTTCCCACAAACCTAAATGGTGGCATCTCTTTCCTTCCCATCCTGCTTTCGCTGGAGCACGAGTACGGCCAAGGGACGCCGCTGCAGTTTGGCAGCCTCGAGTTCGTGGCGCCGGGCCGCGACTTCAAGGCAATCTTGCTCCCGACTAAATCGGAGGACAACCGCTCCTCCCGCCGCCAAGGGGCGCAACCGTCACCATGGTCGCCGCCACCAGAGCGCGGGCGGCGCCGACGGCGCGCGGAGGCGCAACTTCTACTATGACCTCTTCCCCGTGTCCGTCGACACCGGGTGGGAGCTCATGCCCATCAGTTCTTATATGGAGTCGACAAGCCCATTCTTGTAGCCCCGCAGCCCGCTCAGCCCATCAGGTTTTATGCCTTTCCTTTGAACCAAACAATCAGCTTTATGCCTTGATCACCCAGTCGTGGCACCGCTGCGTGCCAACAGCAAGCTCTTTTGTTCGGGGGTCACGGATTTTCCAGGTCACCAGTCGTCATAAGCTAATAGTACTTCCTCCATTCAAAATTATAAATCGCTTTGACTTTTTTTGTTTCATTTATTTTGCTATGTATTTAGACATTTGTTTATCGAGGTTCTTGCCCATGCTGTAAATGCTCATGGAGACGTGGACTGTTAACAGGGGAAAGAAAACATCAACCCCCTACAACTGCAAGTGGTCAGACACCATCTCCCTCGACCTCGCATAAGAAATCAGCCTAGAAACACGATCACAAGTGTGGCCGGGGAAATGATTTCTTCAGGGCAAGGATTCCTTGTGATACTATGATTCACCGCCATCGGCTCCACACGGACACGGCTTGCCAGAAGCAGCTTTTAACTCGCTTCATCCGGGGACTATTTTGGGTAGCATCCTACCAGCACGATTAATGCTTTATGTTTGAAATGACTTGAGCAGATAGAACATGTATTTCGGAATGTTGCGTTAGTCCTCCCAAAACAGGTCTCCATCTTTATATTATGAAAAGTCAAAGAATCTTAACTCTAACTAAAATTGTAAAAAAAAATAATAAATCTGGTATTAGATAAACATTATTCCTCTGTTTCCAAATTATAAGTCATTTTGACTTTTTTGGTACATCCATTTTGCTACACATCCGAGATATAATAATTTGTCTATATACATAGCAAAATGAATGAACCAACAAACTCAAAGCAACTTATAATAGAATAGAGGGGGTATTAGATTAATCACGAAGGAGAAGATTCTCAAAATCTCATCACTTTTTTTCTCGAATACGCTTAAAAGTTTTTGCGATCTTTGTATTTAAGAAGAAGAGTTTTTACACCGCGCACCGGGCGCGCTTTGGGAGGGTAAGATTTACAATAGGCACTGCCTCCCTCGCCGTTTTACACATGGCGATTACTCGCTTGCTAATTCTCCTAGGTGGGCGCCCCCGCCTCTATCCATAGGTCGGCGATCCGCTTAATCTTGGCGAGGAATTGCGCGCTAGTGGCCGCTTCTGTTCGAAGAATCTCGCGTTTCTCTCTTTCCAAAACTCCCATGCCACCGAGGCGAAGAGGGTGTTCCGCGCCCTTCCTCTTCTCTCCATGCCACCTCCGTCTCCACCGCTCCCACCCGGCCGAGGATGGATCCCCACCAACCTATGAGGCGTCAACCCCAAGCGCCGCCAGGATGGTCCACCGATGTGTCCGGAGAAGGAGCAGCGGTGATGATGTGGTCGATGGACTCCGAGTCTTGATCACAAAGGTAGCACTCGCCGCGCGCATCAAGCCCGTGGGCGGCGCCCCCTGTCCATGGGTCCATTGCCTCCTCAGGAGAGCCAACCATAGGAAGATCCCGACTAACGGCGCCCAAGTGCTCCGGACCGAGTACAACCCGGGATCGGGTGGGGACGGCCGTGTAGGGCCCTCGTAGGCCGATCCGAGGAGTAGGTCCCCCTGGCGCCGGGTCCATTTCACACCAAGCGGTCGGCGTTGTTGTTGAGGACTTCGGCTCGACCAAATCCCGCAGACGCCGATATTGCCGTGTAGTGGGGACGTAGATGCCTCAAAGTGATCTCTGTCGTACCCATGCGCGTCCCTCGTAGTCCTTGTGCCACGGTTGTGCGCCGGATGTCCCCTCGCGGGCCGACGAAGTTCAAGAAGCTTCGGCGCAATGTGCTTGATCGCTCTTTCCTCGGATCCATCGACCCGCCCGAAAGGGGTGGACCGACCGCTTCTCCGAGGACCGTGTGCGTGGATGCCTCAAAGAAACTTTGAACCTCTCGCACGGGCACGGAGAGCGGCAACTCAGCCCGTGCTCGGTCCTCATCCGTGTGCTGCAGCCTAAAGCCACCTTGCTTCCGGGCAGCGATGGAGGAAAGGCGCGAGATCGGGATCCCGAGACCCCCAGTCCCGGTGGGCGGCAAACGATGGGCCATGCGACCATGCACTTTCCCCCGATGCTGCCATCTTTGCCCGTCCCGAGGAATCTCGACGCCCACGAGGCAGGCCGTTGGCGATGATTGTGTAGATCGACCTGCAAGACAACACCGATTTGATCCGGATGAGCCTTCCGCTTCTATTCATGAGGGGTCCGTGGGCAAGCCGGCATACGCCCGGCGACAGCGTCCACCGCGGATTGGATCTTGGCCTTAGGCACTTTCTTCACACTCGATTGGGAGGCCTAGGTATGTGATCGGGAAGTCCGCGACTTGGCATCCCGAATACCCTTTAAGGTGCTCTCGTGTTGTCTTCGATGACGTGGATCGGCGTGATGGAGCATTTCCCGCATTTGTCCTTAGACCGGAGGCATCACCGAAGATTTGAAGAATCGTCTTTATTGCGTTTCGCCTCACCCCGCCGGGTGCATGAAGAGGATCACATTGTCGGCGTAGATCTTTGCAGTGGTGCCGGATCGGGGCTGCCCCCGTGGGCCTGATGAGGCGGTCCATGGCCGCCGAGTCCACCAATCGCGCGAATGCTTCCATGACGATGATGAAGAGCATCGGCGATAGTGAGTCACCCTGACGCACCCCCCTCCTATGCTGGATAGGCTGGCCCGGTCTGCCGTTGAGGAGGATCCTAGAGGAGGCCGAGGATAGCGGTGTGGCTATCCGCCGCCGCCCGTTGTTCGCCGAATCCAAAGGCCCTAAGGCTGTCCGGCAGAATGGCCATGACACGGTGTCGAACGCCTTTGAGATGTCAAGTTTAAGCAGGGCCTTGGGGATTTTCTTCTTCCTCAGGAGTACGGCCGCCCGCTGGACGAACTTGAAGTTGTCGTGAATCGTTCGCCCCTTGATGAAGGCATTCTGGTTCGGCGAGATTAACTCATGTAACCTTGGGGCAAGCCGGTTAGCCATGAGCTTGGAAGCCATCTTTCCGAAGCTATGGATCATCGAGATGGGGCGGAAGTCCGCAGCCGGACCTTGCCCCTCGGTTTCTGGGCGTAGCACGACGAGGGAGTTGTTTAGCTTCTCAAATGCTCTCTTGTCTCCAAAGAAGAGGGCGTTGATGGCCGCCGTGACATCGCCCTGATGACCGCCACGCGGACTTGTAGAAGGCCCCAGTGAAACCGTCGGGACCCGGGGCTCTATCGGGCGGCATCTCTCGCATGACCACCTCGACCTCCTCTCCGCCATGAAGGCTGGTCGGGTCCGGCGCAGAGGTCCACGGGCCGGATGCCGATAGCACGGAAATCGAGCTCGAACCCGGCCCGCCCCGGGCTGACCAAACACCCGCTTGAAGTGGTTGTAGAGGGCCATCTCTATGTCTTCATGAGCGGAGTGGATGCTGCCCCCTTCTTCCAACCTGGTGATGGTGTTTCTCCGCTTCCTACCGCGAGCCAGGAGATGGAAGTACTTAGTGTTTGCGTCGCCGTCGGCAAGGTACCTGACCCTAGTTCTCTGTCGTGCTATGGTCCGTTCGAGGGAGGATAGGCCAAGGCATTTATATTTGAGGTCCTTGCGCAGTTCGAACTCGGCATCGTTCAAGATAATACATATCCATATTTCTAGAATCCTTAATCATTCAAATAGCACATTAAGACCACTTATACACAAATAACAATTCATTTCTTCCTTTTCCTTCCTCCTCGCATCTGTTTTTGCCGCAGACAGTAACATAGTTGTCGCTCCAAGCCAACGCTACGCTGCTCTGACCGCAACGTAGCTTCAATGATCGCACCACGATGTTCGTACTCCGATGCCAACAAAGAGCTCTGACGGCTGCGCATGATCTCTCCGCCGCGCACAGGTCCATCCAGACCAACTTTCATATTTGCTCGACGGTTTAGTTTTGCAGTCAAGCTCCTTTCTATCTTTGCACTTGAGGACCAATGTTCTCTGTGTGCATATGGACGTGCACGCATGTGTGTGGTGTGAGTGTGGAGTGCGCAGCTTATTGTGTACATTAAAGTTGTACCTGATAAAAAAAAATCAATTTATTAAATTTAGCTATGATGATGTGTGTTCAAACAATAAAGAGAGAATTATTGAATAATGTTCAAGCATCAAAGTCTAATTATTTTCTAATGAAATAATTTGCTATGTATTAAACAAAATCGCAAATAATTGAGCTACCGAGATGTGTCGACCTAGGTAGAATACACTAATGAGACATGCTTGCATTTTGCAGTGGAATTAATTAGTTGTTGCAGTTGTGCAGAGGAATTAGTATGTACTTATGCAGGTAGTCGAACAACGTACAGTACTGCGATGGTTGGTCTAAAATAAGGATGCACTCACCGATTGACCAGATTTTTTATATATCTTGTCTTCTCACATGTATTTCCTTTGACATAGAGAATACTCCTATAACACAATATATCATATGATCAATCAATTAATCATCAACTAAGTGCATTGTATGATGAGCTATTTGATCATCAATTATATATGTCCAAGTCTTACAAATATTGTGAAAACTAAGATGATGAAGGAAGAATCCACTGAGCTAAGTGGGCAGAAGGAAAACTCTGAGCAAGTTGAGATGCGGAGCCAGGATGGAAGGAAAGGTTCCCTTGTAGTTGGAGGTCTCACATATGCCTATTGCATATTACTGAATATATCGCCTAAATGTATGATTAATACTTTTAGTAGTTTTGGCCAGTAGCATGGTTATGCTGTCTCCTATATCTTCAAATGGCATGGTTGTGTTGTCTCCAATCTCTTTGTGCAGCTCTGTAGTTTTTGGGGATTCTTATGCATGATGTTATAATTATGTTATTTTGTCTTCCTAACTAATTACCAAGTGTTGTATTATATTGTTGGAAAATGATTTAACTATCAGCCATTCGACATAAGTCGAACAGTATGCTCTAATGAAAGTTTAGGGATCCATATATATCACTTTGAAAGTTCAGAGAGCTAAGAGACATCTTGAGCCAAGTTGAGGGACCATTAGCAATTTAGCAACACCTTACCCGTTGGCCATTAACGATATCCCCAAGAGCCCGTTGGTCATTATGTTTCCAACTTTTCGTATGGTTCAATCGACACAAGACCGGCATACTTCAAGCGATGCAGAACGTGCTGACATCAGGAACTCTTTCGGTCTATGGCCCTAAAATGGATGGGCATCGGACGGCCCAGCATCATCTCGATCCGGAGCATCACGCCGTTTTCAGGTGCTTGATGTATTGCATGTATCTATATTTCTCTGTTGACATAGGTTGTGTTTGTAGTAGTGATTACTGAGAAAAATATGTTACATGTTGAGATACATCATTAGTATTTTTTTTCCTCGACTACGTAAAAGATTTGCGCATCTTTTTGTATTAAAATCGAGAAGTAGTGAAAGTTATAACGACACGCTACGAAAACGCAGTAGGGGTTACTGTTATACAATCGGTTATGCCCTCCTCCCTAGCAAAAGGATTATAGAGATCGTAGTGACACAATCATAAGAGATACAGATACCCTAGTGACACAATTATATCTATTTACATCTGTTACATCTTGCATGATGAAAAGCCCGCTTTTCCTTAACGCAATCTCTTCCTTAATTAAAGTTTACTAGTTCGGTATGTGTTACACACCATTACAAGATCAAAGCCTTGAAGACCGGGAGGGGGCGCTGACGCTGACGCTTTGCTATTGCTATATATATATGTTGCTATGCACGGTCACCGCACGTCTGGCGTCTGCCCTCAGCCTGTTTGCTTCGCTCTCTCGCAGTCCATTCCGTAAGTAATCCAAACCAGTGGCGACTCGCTAGCTGGTCACCTCTTTTTTCTTGATCCACACTTGATTGATATCACTGCGCTCAACATATATATCCTGTCTGTATTTTGTGTCAGCAGCAAGTGCGTGCCGCCGGTGGCAGGAGCAGGATGAACAACAAGGAACAGGAGAAGCAGGAGCATCTTGCCCGTGCCGCCGGCAGTGCGGCAATGCAGCGCTCACCGGTGGAGAAGCCTCCTTTCACCCTGGGTCAGATGAAGAAGGCCATCCCGCCACACTGCTTCCAGCGCTCCATGCTCAAGTCCTTCTCCTACGTGTTCCAGGACCTCGCCATGGCCGCGGGGCTCCTGTACCTGGCGCTGGTCACCATCCCGGCGACGATCCCAAGCCAGCTCCACTACGCCGCCTGGCCGCTCTACTGGATCGCGCAAGGCTGCGTGTGCACCGGGCTGTGGGTCATCGGGCACGAGTGTGGCCACAACGCCTTTTCCGACTACCCGCTCCTCGACGACATCGTCGGCCTGGTGCTGCACTCGTCGCTGATGGTCCCTTACTTCTCGTGGAAGTACAGCCACCGGCGCCACCACTCCAACATTGGCTCCCTGGAGCGTGATGAGGTGTTCGTGCCCAAGAAGAAGGAGGCGCTGCCGTGGTACACGCCGTACGTGTGCGGCAACCCCGCCGGCCGTCTGCTGCAGATGGTCGTGCAGCTAACCCTGGGGTGGCCACTGTACCTGACCACCAACGCGTCGGGACGACTCTACCCGCGCTTCGCCTGCCACTACGACCCCTACGGCCCGATCTACAGCGACCGGGGCGCGCCCAGGTCATCGTCTCGGACGCCGGCGTCGTGGCCGTGTCGTTGGGGCTGTACAAGCTGGCGGCGACGTTCGGGTTCTGGTGGGTGGTGCGCGTCTACGCCGTGCCGCTGCTGGTCGTGAACGCGTGGCTGGTGCTCGTCACCTTCCTCCAGCACACCCACCCGTCTCTCCCCGCTACGACTCGAGCGAGTGGGACTGGCTGCGCGGCGCGCTGGCCACCATGGACCGCGACTACGGCGTGCTCAACCGTGTCTTCCACAACATCACCGACACACACGTCGTGCACCATCTCTTCTCCACCGTGCCGCACTACCACGCCATGGAGGCCACCAAGGCGATCAAGCCCATCCTCGGCGAGTACTACCGGTTCGACCCCACTCCCGTCGCCAAGGCGGCCTGGCGCGAAGCCAGGGAGTGTATCTACGTCGAGCCCGAGGACGGCAGGGGCATCTTCTGGTACAACAAGTTCTAGGCGCTTCATGCGGAAATCAGGACTGAGGTGACCACGCGTACTTTCACCGGAGGATTGTGTGGTTGCTTTGGTCTAGCTATCATCGCGGTGTGGCCGCGTACGTCCGCGTGTCTTATGCGTCTATCATCGCCGTGTGAGCATCAATTGTTGTCTCTCTGTCCCTTCCATGCGTTGATGTAATGATGTAAAACCATATCCTGGTGTCTTTGATGGAATAACTAGGGATAGGTATGGCTCCAACACTCGGCAAAGAGCGGAATTCTGGTAGTGTCGGGTTAGTTGATCCTACTCGTAGGTAATATTGGACTCAAACAAAGTTTAAGTGTTTAATAAAACGGGTTCATGGGCTATAAGGCCAAAAATCTATTGATCCTACAAAGTAAAGGAAATGTATTTAGAAAAGCCAGAAACTCTTATAATTTGAAATGGAGGTAGTACATCGGAAGATTCTAACGGCAAACAACTTAGTAAAAAAAGATTGCAGTTTCACAAAGGAGACTTGGAAAATTCTTCAAAGTTGGTGTGACATCACTCCTCTCTCAGGAATATCGATCAAGAAAGTGTCGAGCTACCTTTGACAAGGCAACAAACAAAAAGTTTGATGGGATCATCACTATATAGTACACCTCCCTGCAGATCTTAACAAAAGGATGATCATCGGGCATGCGCAATAAGTACATATGGCCAAGATCGGACTACAGTAAATTGATTTGTTTTTCTAGCGAATTAGCTAACTGAGATTTGTTTATGAAATGGCTTGCCTCATATTGCCTGGGAGGTAGTTGGCGTTTGTGCCATAAGGGGAATTATTGATGGGGCGTTGGAGCACTGCAGCATGTACTGATGGAATGGAGAGCAGACTTGCAATGAAAGGAATGTCTTGCATTATGTCAATATTGGATAAATCCAATAAGAACTAACTAGTTGAACAGCATGCACCCTGCACCAGTGGTACTTGAGGATGACAGGTGAATTGGAAAACATGCAAGGGTTGTGTTGAAGCTCGAATTTGGTTCTCGATGGAGTATTTTTATCTTGTCTGCTATTCTCAAAAGATGTCTCAGTAATTCAGTATCCCGACTGAGTTATTAGGGTTTTCAGCGTACGTATGTGGCAGGAATCAACCTTCAGAGCGTGTTATGGAAAGTCCGAGTTCATCAAGTATGTGTACGTACGCCTGATATATAAACTCGAATCTGGCTATTTCCCAGGAGATGGTTGTAGCGGTTTGTCAGTTCTTGGTGCAGGTGGTCAAGAAGTTTTTTACATGTACACATGGATGGCGATCTAGTCTACGGTTGGTTTCGTTTCTTGCTTTGCGATGTGTGCCTTTCAGGCAAATGCCGGAAAGATTTTAAGATGTTGTATCATCTTAATGTAACTTTAATAAAGCTACCCCTTTTGGAAAAAAAAAAAAAGAAAGGAAAGAATTTGATGTTGGATTTATATATATAATTTTTGAGACCATGCCGCTAAGGCTGCGTTTTTCATTAAGCAGAATAAAGTTCAAACAACAAGACACCACGGTAACCAAACAATTAACGAGGCGAAACCTAACACTACTGGATTTAAAACAAGGTTTACATTTGGACTACTTTGCGACAAGACGATCCGCCGTAAGCAAGGCTAGGAGACCTCCTCAGCCGAGGCCCTCCGTGTTGAGGTCCATGGCGGAGAGGTCGAATCGTCCGTCAAGAAGCCTCGAAACGGCGCCGCTTAGCCGACGGCATACCAACCCGAAGGCGTTCTTGACCACCTCCTCCGCAGCCGGGCCGGCGCCCCCCCAACCGGCACCTCCTCTCCCAGCTTCCGGGCAAGAGCATCCGAGCCCCAAAGTCACATTAGCGCCCTTGGCCGCGGCGCGATACGCCATCGCGACGCCGTGTATGCGCATGGAGGCCGGAGGCGCGGGCCGACGACGCGCGGTCTCGACTTGATCGCTGGCATAATCCAGCGGCACACATACCGGATCCTCAATCTCTTGCTCGCGGACCTCAGCACAACGGGCAGGAGAATCTCGCCCCCGGGACGACACCGAGGTGGGTCCGAGGGAGCGAGCCACGCCCCGCACCGGGGGCCTCCCGGGCGCCTGGGCGATCGACTAGGGTCGCGACTCGCCACAATATCAGCCGACCGCACAGCCCGCGATCGGGACGCAGTAATCGGGGGCGACGTCGTGGCGAGGGACGGGGCGCGCGAGCATACGGCCACAAGCTCGTTACATTGGGTCCCCACGAAGGGGACTCCACCGCCGCACGCCGCTCCAGCCCAACGGGTCGGCGCCACACGCTGCGTTGTAGGCCATCACCGAGTCGAGGAGCCGAACGCCGGCCGCAAAGTCGATAGCTGCCGAGGGGGTCGGACAAAGGATCCGTCCGACGAAAGCAAGGAAGCCACCTCCCCGAGAGCACCCCGACCGCTGACGATCGACGTGCCTCCGGGCGATCCGAACGGGTCGCGCAGCATGACTCCCGCCGATCGATCGACACGTGTGGTGGGCGACGATGCCGGCCATAGCCCCTTGCCCTCGTGCCTTGTGCCAAGGCAAAGGAGGCAACGCGGACGGCGTAGCATCGGGCGGCAATGTGATCCCCGGCCAAGCTTGAAGCGCAGGCCGACGAGAGACGGCGTGACCGCCGCCGGGCGATGAGGTCGAGGTGGGGTGTGGCGCCGCCGCCGCCGCCGCTTTGAACGAGCGTGAAGCCATCGGCGCCCACCGGGGTGGCCGAGGGCCGGGTCCGCGCCGTGACGGCCGAGGCGCCGGGCGCAGTAGAGACACGCGGCGGGCGGGCCGATGGCTGCCGTCTGTGCAGGCACCCCGGTAGCCGGAGGCACCACGTGGGTCGGCAGCCAGCCGACGAGGTGGCGGCGTCCGTGCGCGGAACCCGCACTCCGCCCCTACGACGACGGGGCCGGGGGCCGTTACGAGGCCGGCCGTGGCGTGTGGTGGTCCCGACGGCACCCAAGGCCCCGTGGTTGGCATGGCCGTGAC
This sequence comes from Hyparrhenia diplandra, assembly GCA_015847255.1. NCBI lineage: Eukaryota > Viridiplantae > Streptophyta > Magnoliopsida > Poales > Poaceae > Hyparrhenia > Hyparrhenia diplandra. The sequence goes on from JADLZK010008658.1 coordinate 137,162, forward strand.
CGCGACATCCGTGGGCCGGGAGCAAATTTTTCGATCGGAGCCGAGGGGCCCCCCGGCGAGACAGCCCATGCGCGCCCACACGGCGGTAGGGGGCCTCCGCTCAACGCAACCATCCTCCTCGTCCGAGCAATCGGAGAAGGAGCCGTCCACCCATCGCAAGCCTTTGGGTCTTCCATAGGAGGGGACGAAGGGGGCTGCCTCCAGGGGAGAGGCCCCCGCCACCGCCGCCGAGGCCTCCTTCGACGGGAAGGGCGACGGAGATGCCGGAGGCTACCACGCCGAGCGGCGCCGGCCGAGCCGGGATCCAGCGACACCGGGCGCGGCCGACGGCGCCGCAGCTGGGGGCCACAGCCCCGCCTTTGCGCGACGGCGGCACGGGCACCGGCTCACCGGCGAGCAGCGGCCGGACCCCGAAGGGCCCGGTTGGTGACGAGGACGACGACGGCTCGAGTTGGGGATTGTGGCCCCAGCCACACCACGGCTGCACGAGTAGCCGGCCGGGGAGCAGCGGCCGCCGGCGGCGACATGGCGGTGGCCAACCCGGGCGCTCCAACGCAGATCCTCGGAGCCAAGGGACGGAGGATGCAGAGGATAGCAGGGCCATGGGCAGGGGCTCGCCGGCGACATGCCGGCCGCCGGGCGGTGACGGGGGTCGAGGAGGCGCCCTTCCCGTGCCCCTCGTTTGGCTGGAACACGACGGAGAAGGCCGGATGCCCCTCATGACCACCATGGATCGGTAGATCGGGGAGCAGGGGTTCCGGATCTGTTGTTAGAGGGGAGGGGTGGCGTGAGGTGGCTGGGCGGGCGGCGCGGCGCGGCCGCGCCGTCGCCGCCGCGTGGGGTGGGTCGGAGGAGCGGGTCGGGAGGCATCCGACCGTTTTATGCTCCATTTATATATATATAATAACAATACATAACACATCGGTACACAAGTTTGGTAGTGGTGCATGAACGTTCGGGTGTTGGCTTCAGCTACCGGCTTATGACGTGAACGTATTATCAGTTGGGCTCTGTTACGTCGCATGTGGCTGATTGGACCAGACGACTTAGCACTCGGACGCGTTGGATTCAACTGAATTAAAGCCCGTTTGGATCCATTTATTTTAAAGGAATTGTAACCTACTTAAGAAATTAGGCTATATTTGACTTGAATTTGAGATTTAACAACTTTTCAAAGTTCATATATAAGCTATGGGTGAGAGATGTGATATGAATTATTCTTCCCAACTTATTAACGTTCGCACACGTGCATGGCAAAAGACTCCAGTTTGGGGATAATATTACTGTTAAGAGAAATCAACAAATGGCAAGAAATCCTAATTACTGAGAAGCCTCAAACTTGCAACAAATCCCTATTATTCCTCTTATATATCTTCAAAACTATTGGGACCTCAGTCGTCACTTGAATCCACCATGTACTTTACCTAGTCAATCCTTTTGTCAAGAAATAGGCCAGCTTCCCTAGCCCTCCTAAGTCCTAGCTAGCTCCGGTTGGTGCTCGCTGATTAAGTGATGAATGAGGGAGCAGTATGAACAAATAGCACTGTTGATCGATGATGGAGCACTACAAGCAAATACGAGTAGCTGCTTTGAAACTGTACCATAATCATGAACAACCCAATCATGCAATTTTAGCCGGGAGTAGAGCAGAACAGGGGAGCTGGATGAGATGGCGCGCCCCATGTAAATAGCATTTTTGTTTACCGCAAATGTGAATAGCACTGTTGATCGATGATGGAGAAGTATGAGCAAATAGCTGCTTTGAAACTGTACCATAATCATGAAACCAAGCTTTAATGATGAAACAAGCTTTTAGAAAGGACTTTCTAATAACCATTAGAGCAAGGCCAATAATACAAATATGGACATCAGTTTGGTAATTTTCACTTGGCAAATCTATCCATTAACCTTATTTTGGTATACCATTTACCGATCATTCGTTGTGCCACGTCGCCTCTTTACCCACAGGTTCCAGCCCCTTCCGTTCAAGCGCGAGACAGTTATAAAAAAAAAAAAAAAGAAGAGAAAAAAAAGGCTTTACAACCTTCCAGCCCCTTTCCGTCGCTCCGCCAACCAGTAAAAAAAAAAAAAGAAAAGAAAAAGAACGCAGCTTACGCGCCTCCGCTGCTCCATCGACCGCAACGCCGCTCCGCCCGCCCGCCTTCGCGCCGGCGCCGGCACGTACGCCGCCGCACCAGCCACAGCGGGATCGTCGCCTGAGCCGCGCATGTCCCCCTACTTCTCCCCGCGTCGTCTCTGTATGCGCCGCCACAGGACGCCTCGCCTCGCCGCCCTCGCCGGTGCCCGTCAGGTCTGCCCAGCTTCCTCCGTCGCGTCGCCTCGGCACTCCCGCCCCCGTCGGCGACGCCGCTGCCTACCAAGCCTGCCCATCCCCTCCGCTTCTTCCTGCCTCACCGTCCCACCGGCTCCAGCCCCTGCCAGCCACGCCAGCGGCCGTCAGGTGTGCCCGCATCCCTCCTTCATGCTATGTCAATTCAGCTATGTAAAAACATTTCATGAATTGCAGGACACAAGTCTGTGGCTTCCGACATGTCGCCCTTCACCTTGACTATCGTAGATGTAGTAAAAAATGTGACCAGGCTATGTGTAATCCGTTGGACTCTCTCTACTACAAAAGCAAGCTTGGCCTGGACTTCTTCCTGTATTACGCATTTTAGATCTTGCGCCTGATGACACCTCCACTAATATCCATTTTCCTGTTTACCCCTGCGATTTCCATCTTCCTAGCCCGCGCAGTTGCGCGGGATTTTGGCTAGTCTCTATAATAGTTGACTCATATATAACCCACTTGTGTTTCACACAAAATTTCTTAATCCTTTGTACCCAAACCGGCTATAAACTTACATTTCCATCTCCTCTATCTCAACGTACAACATACATATAACCTTTTACTATACTTGCTCTATAATGGTACCGAAACAAGCCTTTTAAATTGTACTAATATCCATCTCAACCAAATAGATAAGTATTGGATTGGAGGAATTGGGTGGGCGATGGGCTCATAGAGCCGTGCTTACAACCCCTGCCCGATCTATGTGAACTGTGAACAACCTCTTCGTTGTGTAGAGCAGTGCATAGTCACACCAAGACAACCTATATAGACAATCTTAAGTTCTCCCTCCTACACTTTAATTGGCACAACGAACATCCAAAAAATAAAGTGTCATCAATTCGTACAAAGCGCAACGTTTTCTGCAGCTAGTTAAACACAGAATCAGAAACCCAAATAATCTTGGTTAGTTGAGCGTTGAAACACATGGAGCATCCTTGAGTTAGTTGAGTCTTCAAGGTTCAAGGTTTCTTTGGAGATCCAATCGAAGAGATTGGCCACGGCGTAAGGCGCCGTCAAGATCATCGATGGAGCAATGGAGCATGTTTCTCGGTAATGGCAAGACGAGGACATCACCATTGATGGAGAATAAGGTACTCCGGCCCTTCCTTTGTCTCATTTGTGGTTCTATGCAGCCATGGCGATGGGCTAGTGAGATTTAGTTTTCCAACGATATCTATCCGGATGTCGGTTGGACTTGTGTTCTCTCATGACGACCGTGAAGGCAACGACGATGTATTCGACGACGTGTCGGCGGCGCCAATTTCATTATGTTCGCATGTGGAGTTTTAGCAGTTCACTTTCTTTTTACAAAAGTGATGGGTACGAGGATGACGGCGTGGATGGTGAGATTGCCCCGTTCGCTCGGACGGAGCTTGCGTCCGTGGCATATCCGCTTGGGATGATGATCCTAGATGGTGGAATTTATGGTTTTTTCAAAGGTTTCTTGTCTCCCATCGATGGAGGTCGAGTAGTTTGGTTTACTTTTGTGATGAGAAGATGTAACTTGCTTTAATATTAATGGAGTTTTTCCTTATCGAAAAAAAAAAAGGGAGACGGTCCCAATCCTCTGAACAAAAAATACGTGACATAATTCACACTAATTATTCGTATCTAGAATCCGATCCAGCATCCTAAGTTGGAGTAAATTAATTACCCGAGGATGCCCGAAATATTATTTGTACGTGTACTGTTGGAGCGGCACAATCTGGAGTGGATTATTGGTTGACTCACAGAAAGTCGTCGCGGCGTGGGCGCGCGACTCGCGCGACCGTCCCCTGGTTCTCCACCGCCATCTACAACCGACCCGCCGCGGGCCTTCATTGGCGTGGGATGCCCGGCGGGCGTCCCAACGGCCTCGGCCCAGCAACGCTCGGTGGTGGTCCTCCCGAAGGATGATGAGGGCCCAATGGACCAGACAAGCGCAGGCGCCCTGGTCCTCCCCCGCGCGCCGATACTAGTCGGCCCAACGGACCACGTCGCTGCCTCCTGTGGTGGGCTAATTTTGTTGTGTACTCCTACTAGGGTACTGCTCAGCCGCTGTGTAGTGCCGGTTACCTTGTCTTCTTCAGAGTCTGATGATGATGCCGTCTTCTGCAGAGTCTGATGATGTCTGATGGGTTTTAGCTCCCCTGCAGCTGCTCCCCGTAAGTCTTCGTGGGTCATTCTGTAGTCAATCCACCTATCTTTGCAGTGCGCAACAAGATGTCTGATGCTTGGCTTAATCACTTAATGGTGTGATAAGTTTGAGTGAGAAATATTTAAAGGAATTTATCTTGAGAAGATGAAGGAAACATTTCAAAACAAGAGAGATAGGCAAATGCAATTGACTAGGCGCCTAGGCGTAACTAAATCTTCATCATCAACTGGTTAGTTGACTTTGCTTGTATTTTATTTATGTCCTAAATGTTAGTTCTTTTCATCCTAATTATAAGTCACTTTGACTTTTAAGCTTTCATCCAGTTTTTAGTTACGTATCTAGACATAACTAAAATGGATAACACGCCAGATATATAACTAAAAAATGGATGAACCTAGAAAGTCAAAAGTGACTTATAATTTGAAATGGAGGGAGTAGTATTTTGTGCTTGACTATAACTATCTATGTCTATGTCTAGTATTAGTAAAGCATTTTGAGAGAGATTACTTTTTACAATATAATAGTATGTTATCGAGGACTTTTTTTTCCTCCGCCGCCACTGACTGGACGATTCTATATTGGAAACAACGTCACCGGTGCTTCACCTTGTAGCTGTCGTGACGATCAGAAGGAAGCATGCCCCAACCTTCAGCGATATCAACTCTAAGAAACAGCATGAAAACGTAGTAGATTCTTGAAATGAGGAGAGTGTTCGCTTTGATATAAACTGACATGCATGTTTTCTTTTGCAGTCCCAACCCAACAGATTGGTCCATCCTGGGGCTTGTTTAGTTGGCAAATTTTTAGCAAAATACACTTTAATTGCCACAACACTACCGAGTCCTTTCACCGCCAAAACTCGTCAGTTTGGCAGTGCATCGACGCCGAGCAAGCACAGCACTGCTCGCTGGAGACCTGACTGAGAGCTGAGGCCTCAGGCCACGCCGGCACGTTACCAAGTCAGTCACCCATGGCCCCCATGGGAATGGGATCGTGTCCTCCCGCGCGCCGCTGCTCCTGCTTGCGCCCTCTGCAGCCTGCACGACGCCACCCAGTCCCCTGCCGTCGCCTGCTGCTGTGCTACCCGTCGGCTCGCGGCGCACACCATCCTTCTTGGCGGCAGAACATCATCACACGCGGCATGGCCGTGGTGACACCTGCAGAGCATGCTCGCCACTTGTCAGTGCTTTCAGCAAGGGTGCCGGCACGCTTGTTTGCTTGCGGCTAGTATGGGTGTGGGAGACAATCAGACGACAGGGCTGTAGGCGCCATGTCCATAGTATAGATGGGTATCTTTCGATTCTTGGAACTTGATTCACAGGTGGGTGTCTGCAAGATGGTTGGTAGCGTTGGCGCATTTCGATCATCAGATTCAGCAGTGTATGCAACATGCCAACATTGCCTGTAACTGAATGATTGAGTGAAGCATACTGCATACCAAGGCCTTGTTTAGATTGTAAAGATTCTAACATTTTTCCCACTTTCTCTCCATCACATCACATTAAATACACCAAAAGACATATATTTGTAGTATTAAATGTAGGTAAAAAAATAACTAATTGCACAGTTTAGATGTATCATATCGAGACGATTCTTTGAGACTAGTTACTCCATGGTAGGATGATATTTACCACTAACAAACCAAACGCGTCTTCAAAGGTCTGACAACGCCACATCCGATTACAAATTTTAGCCATCTAAACAGGGCCCAAGGCATTTTCTGTTGCGTTTATGGAAGCGGTTTATAGATATGACCTCTGCGAGTCACTGTGAGGACAGTGATGTCTCACAGTTAGATTGACGCTCAAGTTGAAGATGAAGGAACAGTGGAACACGGTTGGTAAACACACATCACGATGAAATTACTAGCAGAGCGACCCGAAAATGGAGGAGGGAAAGGCAGATTGCACGGCCCAGTGTTTCAGCCCACTGGAGGGGAGTGGGGACAGAAATCAGAACTGAAACTGAGAGCTGCGCATTCGAAACGACGGGCCTGTTTAGAGCACCGTCGGTGCAAAATTTTTGGTGGGACGTGACGTGTATGTCACATCGTATATCTTAAAGATGTTTCGTTTGTTAGTGGTAGAATATTATCCTACCATGGCAGAACTAGGCTCAAAAGAATCGTCTCATGATGTACATCTAAAATGTGTAATTATTTTAATTTTTTACCTATATTTCGTCTTCCATATATGTTGCCGCCGACTAAGGATGTGATGGAGAATCTTCAAGATAGTGAAATTTGGGAGGAATTTAGGGCTCTAAACAGGGCCGACGAAGGACTGCATTGCCTGTCTCAAAGATACCCCTCTCCGGATTCCTAATAGATGTCATTCTCGCTTCCCGAAGTCAACGTTTCAACCGCCAAGAATTATATATTAAAATATATAAATATTTATGCTAAGTAATTAGTATCATCGGAAAGATCTTTAAGTCTAGTTTTTAATAAATTTATTTAGAGATATAAACGTTAACGTATTTTCTACTTAACCTACCAAAGTTGAGAAAGTTTGACCCAAGACGCACCCAAAACGACTTCTAAAAAAGGGACCGAGGGAGTACCAAGTAACGACTGACCAGTCAAGCTAGCCTGTCGACCTTCGTTCCTAGCACGTGCTCGTGCTACGGTTTGCTCATCCTGCCTGCAGTCTGACGATGCACGCACGCGTTAGGTTGAATGGACGACGACGCGTTCCAAACCCTGACAAGTCTCAAGAGATCCCAGCTGTGACCACTGACCAACACGACTTTCAGGTTTAAATTCAGTCATCTGCAGCTCACGCTCATCCGTGCAGGTACGTTTCCAACCAGTTGCGCTCTAGCTGATTAGATTAGTTCACCGAATCCGCGGGATACTCCGATCCGGACACATTTTTTTTGGTAGAAGATCGCATCACGGGGCTGCAAGGCGACCCCTCGCTGCCTGTTTAGGCGATCAACACTGTTGGTTGGCAACTAACCGGTGTCCGGTGTTGCCCTACGTACTGACACAAGGGCTGAGAAAATTTGTGCTATGGCCCACATGCAGGATGAGCCAAAATGAGCTCACAGGAAACTGCACAGGACATCTCTGCACAAGTATACTGTACCTGTAGCAGCCCGACATTGCCGTTGCATTTTCGCAATTCAAAAGTGTAGTGGCAACATATCGAGGTATAGTACTGCATGTAGTATATGGCAACTTGGGTGACATCACATGTGCTGATGTGCGTACAAGCTGCCCCGAATATCTGCTTCGGAGGGTCAGGCCTAGATTGGGCAAACATTGGCCCTGTTTGGGATCCCAGGTTAGAGTTAGATTGGGTTATTTTTCGCCCAAATAACCCAAAAAGCATCCAAACAGTGGGTTGGGATTGGGTCATTTTGGCTCTAACCCACCAAAATAAGTAACCCCTCAGGGGGGTGATATTTGGGGTTATTTTGGTGGACCCCACCACCCATCGGCACCGATCCCACTTTCCCTCCCGTGGCGCGACAACTCTCCGTCTTTCCCCGTCAGGCGTGAGGCGCTGGGCGACGCCGCGCCGCTCCTGCCAACGCCGCTGCCGCTTTCCCAAAGAACGCCGCGCGCCGCCTCCCAAGACCACCCGCCTTGCAAAGAACGCCGCTGGCCCCGGCCCGTCGCCTCCCAAAGACCGCCGCCAGCCTAGGGTTCGCCGCCAATCGGCACGCCCGCTTCGCCGCCGCCGCCGCCAGCCTAGATGGGACACATGTGAAGGTTGTGGTGGATAAGCATAAGAGGATTCCATATCTGAACAGGACATAACGAAACCAAATAATGTGCTAATGTGCTTTGTGATTTTGACATGAGATATACTTTTGTGATGTCGGGATGGCCTGTTCGCACATGACATGAGAGTTTTCAAAGATGCATTGAGTACTTATCAAGACAAGTTTCCTCGTCCACCACCGGGTTTGCTACTTGAACTGTCTTGTACTTTGTAACCAATAACACTTGTTCATCTAAGTCTTATTGTCCGCTTGCCTTTCACAATATGTAGGGAAGTACTATGTGGTTGATGCGGGTACACAAACCGTCAAGGGTACCTTGCACCATACGATGTACAAAGGTACCATGTGTCGCAATGGCACGATGGACCACCGCCACAAGGTATGAAAGAAACCTTCAACCATGCACATGCCAAAGTTAGAAATGTCATTGAGCGATCTTTTGGAGTATTGAAGATGAAATTTCGGATGTTGTTGAACATGCCAAGTTTTCCGAGAAGAAAACAGAGTAGAATTATTGTTGCTTGTATGGCTCGCATAATTTCATTCGAGAGAGCAGAATTGCGGATAGGGATTTTGGTGCATGTGATGCGGATGAGAATTATAATCCAATGCATAGCTCTTCTTCGCATCCGCATGGCCGGAAGACTAACCTCTTGTTGAAGATGCCGACATGAATGCCTTCCGTGATGAGTTAGCTCAAGCTTTGTTTCATGGAGTGTAATTTTTTCCGATACTTGATTGAGGACTATGTATTTTCTTAGGATGCTTGATTGAGTACTTTATGTATTTTTTTCCCGATGCTTGATTGAGGACATTATGTATAAGTGTGACATCGAATTTGTATGGACAAAATAAAATTAATCGTGTTTTGTATGATTTATTTATGCGGATGATTTGTTTTGTTATTTGTGAGTGAGAAAAGACCACACAAGAGGTGGCCACACTAGATCCTATTGAAATGGTGGTGTGAATGAGACAAATGATTGGAAAGAATCTTTAACCCCCGTCATCCAAACGGTCCAAGGGTTGGAGTTATTTGAGGGTTAGAGTTAGAGTTACTTTTCTAACTCTAACTCTAACCAAGTTAGAGGATCCAAACAGGGGGCCATTGTATATTCAGCCGCGGAAATATCTCCACTTCTCCACCCATGATGTCGACCAAGTAGCCAATCTCGAATCCCACATATATTTATCCAAGAAAATAGACTAAGGGTCGCCTCCGTCCATTTGAGTTTGTCACCCTCGATTCCGTGACATCATTTTTCAATGCTTCGTCTTATTCAAATTTTTGCACAAATATAATTTATTTTGTTATGACTTATTTTATCAATAAAGATACTTGAATATTGATTAATTTATTTTATCATTTGCATAAAAATTTTAAATAAGACGGATGGTCAAACATGAAATTCAAAGTCAAAAACGACAAACTCCATGGGACAAGAGAGGGAGTAAACATGAAGGCTAGTGACTAATTTTTAGTCATATTTAGTCCCTATTTTAATAGACCCCTAGGAGATTAATTTTTAATCTCATTTAGTCTCTAATCCTTGAACCAAACCGACCCTAATAATACAAAGGAATATCTCATTTTCGCCCTTCCCATCACCGCAGCATATTCTTGTCTTACGTGTATA